>LD345033.1:366319-382437 GCA_001465055.1 Ptychodera flava
TCTCGAACTTAACATATTTGGAAGGCGTAATGTGCCATAATTCCTATGTGTTCTACTCCTGACAACCTCTTTTGTTTGAACAATAACAATAATTACTGTTGAACTGTGGTCTTCAGGAATTCGTTAATAAGTCCGGCATTAATCACTGTCCTATTGCTTGACAACATTTGCCAACGTTAATTGCATGAAGCAGGTGTCGCGTTATATGCGCAGTAAAAATCAGGAAATGAAACAAAAATGTAATGAATTTTTAATTTTAACGTCAGTCAGCTAGTTTGCGGGGATAGTAACGTCGTGCAGTTGTGTAGAAATGGCGGAGCGAGGATCGGCAACTGGTAACCCACAACAGCCAAAGTTTGTGCCGCTGAAATCGATCGCGGAATCGGCTCGGGGGGTTAGTCGGATATCCAATTTGGGGGAGAAGAGGAGGGTGCTGAGAGAGAGGGAGCGATCGGCAGGCAGCGACAGAAGTAAACTTACAAAATCTGAATCGTAAGTCTCAAAATTGTCTCTCTATAACATCTGTGCTTCTCAGTCGCCAGGCCTTGTGAATCATAGTTTCACATACAAAGGATAGCTAGACTAGCTGAAATGTGCCGCTCATAACAATCAAAGCTGCTAGCCAGTCAACAATACTAAGATGTCAGGAGATTCATTCGTTCATAATCAATCTCTCAAATGTGATTCAAGTTGATCATGCACAGAGTGAAAACCTGTATTTCTGGGTCGCAGCGTCAGCCGCATATTGCATTCGTTGGTCGTAATATCAGTCACACGCAGCTTTTCAAACCTAACTACTGGCATAGTCAAAATAATTTAACTGTCCACAACCTTGATGGTGAAGACGTCGGTTTCAAGTTGAACTGAACCCTAGTCTCAAGAACAGAATTGTTATTTTACAAATAATTCAATTTCCTTTTTTTGCGATGAAAGAAAATTTAGCAGCCATCGCGGAATGATATATCCATTGTGAGATAGCTTTGAGAATCACGAAGGCGTCTCTCGACAATGCACATTGGCGTCTTGACGTTCAGACACTATCTTAAGGTCAAATGTATAGTCTTGGTTTGCCAACAAGGACGAGATCAGGTTATTTTACTTCCCGTTCATGTTGTTTTGATTAACTACTATTATTTTCGACGAAAAGTTCAATAATTGTAGAGGGACTGGGTTTTAAAAATTGAATCCAGCTTTTCTTTCGGATCTTTTTAAGACCTGTCTAGATAACCAACTTTATTATCTATTGAAAATCTACTCACTATCAGCATATCAAAACCCTGTAGAGGTTGAATCTGACAAACTGTTACAAGGCAAGAATTATGTACTCTTTATATCAATATTTACGGATTCTTATATTGATATTCCTGGAATCTTATTAGTTACAGTTATGGGTCAATCACCTTGGTATATTAAAACAGACTCAAGTATGAGCAGAGGTCAAGGAGTCATTCCCCTGTAATGATTATTATTATCTGTAATAGACAGCTACTGATCACGCCTTGCAGTCACGCGATTCAACAAAATTAATCTTACAAGAGATGTCCTTCCTTAACTATAGGAAGTATATCTAAAGGAACGATCGAACTTGTAAAGAACTGTTAAAAATCGGCTTTAAATTAAATAAGGACCAAAAATTAGATGTAATTTTGAGACTTTGATATTGTATAGAAACATATTTCAATCTATGCCCAATGAACGACAATTTTAATGAATCAGTACGATTACGTTGTTCTTCCCCTTTAAAAAAGAGAGAATTTTATTGGAAAAATCAGAGAATGATCCTGCCTGGCAAGTTGCTGTATGACTTGACACCAAGCCAATAAATCCTCATGTCAGTCCAACTACTTGTGAGTCTCTATATTGTTGATCTCTGAATACTTCATCGCATCAATTCCCCTGGTTGACGATACAGCCGAATCGTTTGGTGGAAAAACCGATGGGTAGCAAAGCAAACTCGCCAAGAAGTATATAGGACAACGAGGAGTGGACGAAGATACACAAGAATGGCTAATAAACCGGCACCAGCACCAGCGGCAGAAGCACCAGAACTGACTGGATGACAGCAGGGCATCAACACCCAGCTCAATTCCATAAGACAATCAAGTGACGATAACATTTATGGTATGGGACCCGGAACTTTCCGAGGGCAGGAAAACGAGAACGCTCGACGAGGATTGCAACGCTGCACATATACTTCGCCCAGTTCCGTGGCTGGCCCGAAGAGCAACAGCTCCCAGGCGTAGGGTTACACCTTACGGACGAAACCCAAAGGTGGTACCGAAGTCAACCAAATGAGACCAAGGCTGACACGGAAACCTTCGGAAAGGCCTTCCTGAATAGATTTGGTAAATGTGGCCCTATGTGGCTTTATGACCAAATGCTATTCCAACTGAAGTAGCAACAAAACCAATCCGTCGAACAGTATGCTTGACTCCGGTACCATCTTTCGACTTCACCGGTCACGTATAACCATGGATGTAAAAAATCCATGGTATAACCCTACGCCGCGGAGCTGTTTCGCTTCGGACTAGCCACAGAACTGGACGAAGTCCGAAGTCGGTGTAGTCTTGCCACCATCGTCGAGCTTTCTCTTTTTCCTGCCCTCGGAAAGTTCCGGATCCCATACCATAGGTGTTGTCGTCACTTGATTGTCGTATGGCATCGAGCTGGGTGTTGATGCCTTGTTGCCATGGCATTCGGTCAGTCCTGGAGCTTCTGCTACTGGTGCAGGTGCTGGTGCCTGTTCCTTAGTCATTCTTATATATCTTAGTCCACTCCTCGTTGTCATAGATTTTCAGTAAGTTTACTTTGCTGTCTGTCGCTTTCTCCACCAAAAGAAAAGGCTGTATTGTCTACCAGGGGAATTGATGCAATGAGGTATGTAGAGATCAACAAAGTTGAGACTCAAAAGTAGTAAGACTGGCATGAGGTGGGTTTATTGGCTTTGTGTCAAGTCGTACAGCAACTTGCCCAACAGAATCGTTCTCTAACTTTTCTCATAAAGTTCTCCCTTTTAAAAGGGAAATAACAATATAATCCTATTGATTGAATAAAATAATCGTTCATTGGTCATAGATTGAAATATATTTCCATACAATGTTCACGTCTCAAAATTAGATCTAATGATTGGTCCTTTTTTAATTAAAGTCGATTTTGTAATAGTTTTTTTGCAAGTTCGATCGTTCCTTTAGATATACTTTCTAATTAAGGAAAGATATCTCTTGTAAGATTAAATTTGTTGAATCACATGATTGCAAATCTTGATCAGTAGCTGTTATTACAGATAATAATCATTACGAGAAACGACTCCTTGACCTCTGCTCATACTGGAGTCTGTTTAAATAAGTCCGGATTGACCCATAACTGTAACTAGTAAGATTCCATGAATATCAAAATAAGAATCCGTAAATATTAATATAAAGATTGCATAATTCTTGCCTTGTCGGAAACAAAACTGATTTTGAATTTGTTCGTGGCAACATTTAGTTTTCATTATGTGCACAACTGAAGATGTCGAAATCTGCAAAAGAGGAGCTTTGAGTCACGGTGAAAGAAGTAGCTGCAGAACCTAAAGACGTTGAGATGTTTGCAAGATTTTCTTATCGTAACAGGATGAATAGAATATATTCATGTATTTGTCTTCAGTTTTTAAGACTTTCTCACCCACAAGTACTTCAGCTGTGACACGATCCGTCGCTCTTTCGGATGAAATAACTGTAATGATTGGTTGCAATGGTATACCGTAAATTGCCTTCGGACAGGATTGCTAAAAATATATTTTCAACACAATTACCATAGAGGGCGTCTCCCAGCCAGGGGCTTTAGTTTTTCGTGAGATTTTCACATTTATGTGGAAGACCATTTGATAGGGTTGGGATTAAATAATCTTCTCATTCCGGCCATGTTAAAGATGCCTTCAAAGTACTGCGCTCATTATTAAGTGTCTTATGTGGGAGGGGTGGGGGACGTTGATTATACTGTCTCACAAACCGGATGGACTCCATAAAAACAGATTTATACTAAGAGGAGTTATTTCTTTTTATTCGGGTACTGCCGACACAGTACTGGGAGTATCTTAGTGCGCCGTCAACGTTAGATACGAACAGATCGTTTGTTTGACTTTCAAGGATAATTTGAACTATTATGGTCTCGTTGAAAACTATTGAATAAATCAATCGATTACCGTATAACCTGAAAACATTGGTTAAAGAGGAATGTTATGCAATAAACATCATTTAGCATCAGAGGTGAAACAGATAACTTCATACATGAAGCTACAATGAAACTGCAATTTTCTGTAGTTGGGATGAGCAGGTCAATCACCCTTCGACATGTTACCATGGATATGCGAAATGTACATGTGAGACCTGTTTGCAGAAAATGTATTTATAATTACATTGCTTTCTCTGAAAACTATGACACTGTCTGATGAAAAGTGTGGTTTATGATGTCTATCAGTGAATTCACAATGGCTTCAACATGCATCAGTTAAAATAACAACACACTACAAATGAGATCGTTTGTTTAATAAAAAGAGAAACACGTTAGTTCATTGGCGTGTTCATTCCCAATGGATAACGATTTTCCACTTAAAGTAAATGATTAAAGTCGTTGAGTCATGTCCGACGCTTACACAAATCAATTATCGGCGAAACATATTGATTCCCAAAACACAGCAAGCATCCTATGAAACAAGCCATGTCATGTCAGCACAAGACGTGCAACCCCGACGTGTAACACGATATACACGAACAAAAAGCCGCCATTTCCGGTATGTTTTCCCTTTAGTGTAACCAGTAAATGGCGAAATGGAGCTCAATGACAGACCAAACCTTTCTGGTTGCAGGGAAGGGATCAGGAATGATATTTATGCCTGTTTCCATGACGACAAGCAGATCGAATTATAATAGTTCCTGAGTCCATCTGCATGCTAAGACTTGTGTAAGTTGAATCCCGTATCACTTTGCTACACTTCACAACAGAAGAGTGTATGCCTTAGGGCCATGGTACATTTTCTTTTATTACTCTACAGAACACAACATTGAACCAAAAGAAATTCCCTCAGTTCCTATTTTTCACTTAATGTTCAGGTTTCTACGGAACAATATACCTGTTAACTTCCCACTCACAGGCAATTGCTATTGTAGTGGAAATATATAGCTTGCACAGTATTGAAATTACTCGAGGCTAGGGTATTACCTTTTCAATACATGTTTTAAAGAAACATATTTTCTATCCCGGGGGAGGGGATACCAAGATTAAAATGATCGTTGGAAAATTCACTATTACACTTCAAATGTTGATACACACAATAAATCTACCTCGTCTAACCATACATGTACATTTATAATGCATAATGATTGTACAAGCTAGTACTTTGTCATGGCGAGTATTACCCCATCTTTTCTTGTCTCGGTTCTGTTCAACGTAGTCTTAACCTGTCACCAACCCAGCAATGTCACGTGATTCTGACTCTTTTCATTGATTGGTTCTATCTCTGTCTATCTAACAATGTACATAGCGTCTAATATCCGAAGTTAGACAATTCTGAGCGACGCTTTGGGTCGTGAGGATGAGGAAAATGCTCTCTGAAATATGCAAGTTTTCAAGCGTCGTTTGAAAGTTTTGACATTTGGAGAGGTTTTGATGTCGCAGGTAGAGAGTTCCAAAGGACAGAAGCTGCTAAGGAGAATGGGCAGTGATCGCAGGAAGTCAGGTTCCATGGGTGTGTGCAGAAGGCATTTTCCCGATGAACCAAGAGTTGACAATTGATATTAATGAGCTCACGAACAACAGGCCGTGTTTCAGAATATAAAAAAAATCTGTGAAATTAGTGAATTCTCTTTACAATGACGATCTGACTTTGCCAGGATGGTTGCCCATGGCAACCGATTCCGAACGACGCAATTACCGTTGTGCGAAATCATTACATGGATTTTGAGCGTTTCGCGATTCGCTGTTACCTGGGCAACAGAGGTGATTGTGTGGAGGCCGAATAAAGGAAGAGTTTACAAATCCTAGGATGATCTTTGACCCCCTGGGAACAGAACAGACCACAGGGTCGACTTTATTAGATTTATTCCTCATGTGTGATGTGAGATTTCATTTGTCAAACTTGTGTCACGTTGCATTATTTAATGAATGTTTACAGCTTCGTCGGCAGTGATAATTCGCGATGATAATTTGTCCCACAAAAGAGGAACGATTTCGATAATTTGTCATGGTAATTTATCGAACAAGAGAAGGACAAATTCGATTGCGTTTGGTGACGTAAAGTGACATCTTATGTCCTTGGGTGCGCCCTCAATAGTTTACAATTATCACTATATTGTAATTGACGATTAACCTAATATAAATTGAAGGAAACATAAAGGGTGTATTTAAAACTTATTCAGAGAATTAATGATCTTTGAAGAGACATTACTCTATGGGGAAAATAAAAATTGATGGCTGTACAGCGTAATGAATTTAATCGGATTTGAACCTGATAGCATTGCGTGACTAGTACACATGTAAGAGATAAATTTATCGATCGTCGCCGTAATCTAAGTCTCCACAATTGTGTGACGGCTTTCCAAGTAATGAAGCTTTGAATTGCCCGCTGTAGAGAGGTTGAAGCACAATATTAAAACCCGTATCATTGATATTTCACATCCAATTCGATGGTTACCATGGCAATGGTCATGTAGTAGCTAAGATGACGAGCAGATCACCTTGTGGAGTGAATTTTATCTTGGGAAGTCATCAAGATCAAATCGTCAAAAAACACAGGTCTCGCTTCTGAGGAATAGATAGCCCAAAGAGGCATCTGGTACAACGACGCAACATCTATTTCCACGATAACGAATGTCCCTGGCATCCCGTAGTTCAGCCTCCGATACATCGCGAGAAGTCATGTTGTGAGGCTCCTTTCGGGCAGAGAAACATTTGTATCGGAACGGATGATGCACGCTTTCTGACCGGCGTTGCCAGCACTGTTGCAGTCTGAGATCATTGCACTTTTCGCAACCCCATGACAATGCTGACCCTTGACCTTTCAGCTGCCTTGAAAATGTTAGTAGAGTAAAAATATGGATTTCTAGATAAACTACTTATTGAAGTATGTCCATATTCAGTTTCTCCCGTCTGCTTCAATCTGTATTGATCAACTTCGATTTGAATACTGTCTCGGATAAATTCATTACATAACTTGCAACAATCCATGAAACTGGAGCGCTAACTTTCACAATTTTTCTGATGTTTTTCGTCACTAATTGTCAATTTTTCCATCATTCGATGCTTTGAACATTGTGGACGGTGTTCATACATGTTTTGATAATAGGTTCTTCAGACCGTACTTGGTTCAACTTAAAACTTTCTGGAACACGCAAAAGCGTTGACAGTCTGAACACTTAGTGTTCCAACACCATCTGGAAAGGAGATTTAAAGAAATTTAAAGGGAGGCTGTCGTCGGAACTCTGCTCAAAGGCTGCCAGGGACCCCAACGACCGATGTGAACACTGTACCTAGGGTACGTTGGCGATTGATGAAAGTTATAACATGTTTGTTAACAATGAATATCGTAAAATTTAAATGTTGCAGCTATGTTGACGTGATGCATCTAGATATCGTGTATGAAATACTTTGTTTGTAGACATGAGTCGCACACGCGCAGTTCCGACGACAGCCTCCCTTTAACAATACGCAAAACAAAATGATGTCCTTCTGAAGATGATGAAGCTGTAGCGTAAAGATGGCAAGCCGTTTGTTTTTATAAAATCCACTCTCTCACGCTGTAGATCTTGAAAACCTATATCCAGTAAAATAGTCATTGAAATCCTGATCTAATATTTCATAACCAATCTCTGAACTGTCACTACTTGTTCAATCGGTACGACTCTTAGAAAAATATCCGGCCCAGTAAACGTGGCAAAATGGCGACCAGAAGAATGAAAAATTCCTGGTCACCAGGAGAAAATTTTTCAGACGAATGGTCAAAATGCGACGACACCAGAGGGTGATCAAAATATCAAGATGCCGATAAAACGTTCATAGCTGTTGTCATGGTAACTGGAAACTATTAGCGTGTAGAACCCACTGAGGAGTAGTGACTTGTGATCGACATCCATGACACTCTAATTTATCGGCAGAGAACAGCATATCCTATTAGACGGTTGGATGGCAACTACTTGGGGCTACTTACAACCACCCCTGACCTCCATCTGAGACCTGAAACTTTCACCGGAGTAATTAGATCTCTCGATAGGGCTTGTTGCCATGGAAATTCGCTATCTTTCCCGAAATATAATCAATACAAGCAGCGCAGGGTGCAAGGTCTGTACTTTGGATACAAAAATAAACGATAGAGCGGTTGTCATATCTGTAGATTACTGTCAGATTTAACAGTCACATGGGACTAAAAACTCAGTTGTCTCTTTGCCCTGTAGACTTACATTCTTCTTCTGATATATACAATATTTTAGGATAACAAGCTTTAAAAGGGCAGTTGCTTTACATCTAACATTGATCATTTTATGAATGTTTTCCGGCATGCTTTAGATTTAACTTGTATATTGCCTGCCTCGCTGAAGCATATTTGTAAACCGTGTTGTATTAAAACGTATGAAAATTATCGACAAAAGTGTTCATGGCGTGTAGAAAATTGTGATAAAATGAATATTTGGCAGGTCAACACACTTTGCTGAAAAGGAAGTCTAGATCTATTTATGTAAGAACAAAACCTTGCAAAAATTACAATATGTTGAGGGCACGCCTTGAATCTAAAAGACTTAGACTTTTGCTCAAATTTTCCTCAAGGAAACTGTAACCATTCCCTTCCGAAAGAAAGAGTAAAACTCAGGGGTCACCGTACAATATTTGGTACTAAAGAAACAAATAAGGCAATATTTACAGTTACTTGAAATTTAAAATGGCTGCCATCCCTGTGTTAACTCTATAGGAAAAACAAAATTTTTGGTTTTCACAAAAACAAACCGATGAAAAATTTATTTACTCCATAAGCTTCAAAATGAGCACCACAAGTGGCAGATTAAAGGTATACTGTCACCTGTTCCAATTTTTGCCACAGTTACCATGGAAAGAGAAAATCTAACCAATCACAGATTTTAAACGGGTGGCCGCTTTTTAAAAACAGCGCCCTCACATGGGCATTTTGAACACCAAGGAACGCCCCTGTGACCATATATGGGCATATTTGGATTACAGGTGACTGTATACCTTTAAAAGGGTAAAAGTTTCAGAGTCCGAATATCTGTCCCGTAGACGCATTCTTATGATGTAGGATTATACCTTTCTCCATATCACAACGTTCACACTGCTTCATAGCGCAGCAGTAACTCCACACTACATCCGGTCTGAAAGGTTAAAATTTGTACTTCTATTTTAAAAGTTATTCACATTTCATCTGAAAATCTTTGTGGAATACATTCATAGCGATTGATACGTGTTATATTGTCAATGGACAGGTTACAATTCATGTCTGGTGTTCTATGTACAACATGTCAAATATCGAAAAATCCTGCCAATGCGCAAAATCAATGTGCAAAAAAGACGCATCGTTTTCCAGCTTTCTTCTGCTCTGACTGCCAAGCAGTACTCTACACACTGATAATTCATCACGTCTTAACTCACGATAACAAGCTCTACCAAAAGAGAGAACTTTGCCCCCGGACTGCATTTTACCCTTAATTTGAATAGGTTGTCCTGATATAAGCGGGATATCCAACTTCGGCTTAGGCTCGGCTCTTTCATGTACACATCCTTCTTTCAGACAAGACGTTACTACTGTATAATTTTTTTATATTAAACGCGGAGAAAAGTACCTGATTCGGTTTCCTTGTCCACGATAAAGGAGGCCTAGGCAAGAGAGCGACTTTGCGCTCTGATATTACGCAAATTTAACCATTCAACCAGGCCATAGAAAGTGGCGATGCTAAGGACTTTGCATTTATGGACTTTGCGGGGAAATATGTGATCCCAGTCTCTTGTGGATTAATCTGACATTTTATCGCCGCCGGGGGAGAAGGGCTAACGAGCAAGTTGGCGGTAAAGCTCCGTTGCCCATGCGTAACACAATCCTACAAGCTGTGCAAATTAAACCCGTTGCATCAATAGTAACCTCACTTTGGTGTTCAGAGCAGGAAATACTAAATGTTTCTATACTATGTTTCTATAGAGCATTCACTTAAAATATACAATGTTGTGCATGCAACGAAAATTCTACGAAATTCGAGTAGGCTTACTTCTGAAGTAATTATTTTCAGATCTTGTTTAACCCTCTGAGTGCTGTATTTTTTCCCGCCAAAATTTTAGTGCAACATTTTACTAATTTTTATGAATTTTTATGAATTTTTTTTGATAATGTTTACCAAAAGGTCATAATTTTTCATTGGCTACACTTTTTTATCAAAATTTTGGCAAAAATCTGAAAAAATTTTGACCGGGGTATATAAAGTATCAAGGTGACAAAAAATTGACTTTGGCGCTGCTCAAAACGTTAAGTCAATTGCATGAGCTGATTATCTCACTGAGGGCATATAGAGGGATATTTTTAAGTACAAGTTAAGGGGAGCTTGCGATAATGAACTACTTCTGTTCGTAAAATTAAATTCTTAAGTGAATTGTATAATTAAGCTTGGCATTTGACATCGCATTTTATTGACAAACCAATTCAAGTTATACACATTTGAAGTAAAGTGGCAATTAAGTTAAATTTAATGAGGTATAAATGACGGGGTTGTAACAGATGAACGTGAAATTTGCTCAAGCAAGAACAAAAATATAGTATAAATTTCACAAAGTCAAGTACTAAAACACTGACCTGACAGGGAAATAATTTCAGTTTAATTAAAGGTACAAGCACCTCATTTTTCAAGCACGACGAAATGCGAGAAACGTTGAACTTCTCATCGGTCACGATACAGACGAGATTCCTTACACTGTGTACGTTGATGAATGTTGTAGAAAAAGTATATTCTGAGTTAAAATTCAACCGATTGTAAGAAATATTGCTGAATTCTAGCAATTTACGAGCGTTCTTACGCTGGTTTGTACTGTGCCTGCTGTCGTCAGTCAGAGGCTGTCAGCCATAAAACACCTTGTAAACGATTACAGCAGACCTAGGCATACTCCTGAGTGTCTCTCAACATCGCCATGAACAACCTAGATTGTGGCAATACATTGATTGCTTCATTGTCACGCCAAAATCTCCATAGTAACGTGGCAAAGTCATTCAAGTCTATATCATAACACTGTCCACTTGTAAAAATCGGTTTGAAAGAAATTTCCACGACAGACGACCTCCTTCCCCCTTTTCAAGTAAATATCGTATCCAGAACATAAAACATAAAGTTATTTCAGGGGACGACCGTTATTCTGAAATAAGGTACAGAACGAGGTGTCAGTATCCTCTGCCAATCTGGTGGAAATCACGTCTCTCGTGTCCTGTAGTTCGCATATATTGAACTAGACTTGTTAAGGTAGAATGCGCCTCAGGGACATATATTCAGACTGTCAAATTTTTACAATACTTTTCTGGTCTAACGCTTGTTGGGGCTCATTTAAAGCCCCTGGAGTAAGAAAAAAATTCACCCGTCTTATGGTTTTGATAATCGAAAATTGCATTTTTTCCCATAGAGTTAACACAGGGATGGCGGCCATTATGAATTCCAAATATCGTTAAATGTTGAGCAATTTATTTCTCTAGTCCAAAATTTCGCACGGTGACCCATAATTTTTATCCTCGATTTGGTGAGAATAGTTGAAAGCTTTCATCGAGGAAAATTTGAGCAACTGTGTAAGTCGTGGGTTAGGCTCTATAGCTCTAGGGTCGGTGCAGTTTAATGGTGTAGGTCTGAAACGCCCATAGCTGCTGACAACTACGTTTTGTCACAAACGCACTTACATTTTGGGGTGAAAGGTCAGTAATATACACCCTGTGCAGGCTGAGCTGCCTGTGGTTTGAACAGATCACACACATCCTGTTGATGGCACGGAAGCACAAAGGCTATTCGATGACATCCTGTACTTGATCAAAGGTTGAAAGCGAGTCGTCGATATTCTAGACTTGTTCAACGGGCAGACCTGTCACTATTATTATAGGTTTAAACGAAGTGGGTCAATTCTTAACCCGGCGAAAGTGTAGCATACGGTTTTATAGAGCAACATTAGTACATAGCATCATAACTTCATATTTACCTCAACTTTGTGATAATCTGGATATTTTTCATATGGTCGGGAGATCAGACACGGTTTTTCTCATCACATAATGACGTCATCAAATCAACTCGCCCGACAATCAAATCAGGGACAAATTGTAATATACACCGCTTGCTAATCTGGCGGTAAATTGATTCGCAATGCGCACAGTTGTGAACTGCACGAGTGTTTATTTCTCTCCTTACTCCGTGTCAAGTGAGGAACTATATCTCTTAGCGCTTTCTGCTTTCATTTCTTCATCTTTCCGCGCCGTTGCTGGGCGACATCCGAGGAGGACACTCAGCTGTGCGTTTCATGCTGATGCGTTTGTTATGTACTTGAAGTTGACTTTTCCTGAGGGTTCATCTCCCGCCGCGTGTTCTCTACAAGCGTACCCGTTTGGGTTTTGTCTGCCTCGGTCAGGTTCACGCACGAAAGTGAACAATACTGACGATTTGCGGGACCTGATGAAATAAGACTACGGCTAATTAGACATTGCTACAGAAACGCGGCTATCCTTTTGATAGCGTTCGTAGCGGCGTTAGCCAGACAGACTACTCACCAGCGCCTGGCTCACTCAGCTGAATACTCCACACGAGGTCACTCAAGAACACTGATGGAAAAACCTTGATGTAGGTGACAACAATAGACATTACTTTGCGTGTGATTTGTCAATACTGACAGATATAGCACCGCAAATGACTTGGACGGTTGTGATGTCGCCTGAAGCTGTACGCTGTGCGCCTGGCCGCCTTGCCTGATACACGGATATCCATGCATTCGTTCACAAAGCCTTTGAATTTAAATCTTTCATCGCGATTTTTAAAACAGGATATTGTAATGGAAGCGTGGATTGACGAAAAAAGGCAGTTTCCGATGAAGGGATGAGTTTTCAGATCAGCTGACCGCCAACATTATGCTGCACAGATTGTTTTGGATCAAAGTTTTAGGCGTCACCATCGTTCTTTTCTCTTCGATGATTGAATATTTGTACAACGACATCGAGAAGAGGGAGAAGTTGGAATTTAGTTCGGCGTCATTAGAGCGGTAACGCCGGTGGAAATCAACCGGACTCAACCCATAATTTTGAAAACCAGAGTGCAAAAGGAACTGGAGATTTAGCACTCGTCTCGTTTCACTGAATACGGCCTAATCTCACTGCGCTCGTCATCACCCTACGCTATCGCTTCCACATCATCACTTTGGTCGGTTGACAGCAGTTGCGTGCTTCTACATCTCTGCTTCGGTGGATATTATTTGCGTCGGATTGTTGTACAAGACCAGCCTCGGCTTGGACAGACACGTGAAGACACGGCTACGTGTGCTGTTACCGGCAGAATCACACCTCATACGATTTTTACAGCCCACGTCGCCTAATCGATATCGTATTCAAACAAAAGGATTTGAAGCGGACGGTGAGATTTTGAGAGGCTCAGTCGCTCATCATACCAAGATTCTCGTATCCAGTGCGTGCGCCAGTAAACTCCATTAAGAAGACTGAATCGAAAGTTAATCTTTGTGAAATCTGTGCATCGTTACTACTTTTTGAGTAATATTTGATGTTGTTTCTTGGCAGCTGTGTTTTTGAATCGGTTCAATACCAAACTTTACAATCACACTGGCAACGACATAAGTGATACTGTTGACAGCATTTCAGTACATTGATTTTGTACACTTTACACCTTGACAAAGATCAATAACTGATTGAAAATATCAAATTCCATAAATTTTGGTTAATTTTTAAGTGAAACCTGTATTAGAAAATTTACATCTCAAAAAATGCATCATATAAATGTAGAACCAGCTACTCCACCGGACAGCAGTGCATCCGGGTCAGCATCCAGCACAGAGGAAGGCAGCCCGCCTCTGCAGAGTGGCACGCAAATGCAACGACTGTCCGTAAATTGGGCGCTGTCGCAGTCTGACCTACGAGACCAGACGAAAAGACCTCCCGGACTTAGCCCGTCCAAATCATCGCAGTCTCTCTCCATGCACTCGCATCAATTATCAACTTCTCTGCATGTACAACAATCATCAGCGTTCAGGAGCAAAGGGTAAGTGTATGGTGATCGCTCTGCTGGGCGGGGACTGGGTTCACTTCCACTTTAATAGGTGGCGCTAGTTTCTCGTGTGTCACCTGAGACACTGACAACAGAATCTCCCTTCAATCAATGCGTTTGAAACTAATTGTTGTGTCGGCCACCTGTCTGAACTCTGTTATTGATTCAAACTAGCATAGAGGCGCAGTCGAGATGCAAAGCACTCAGCGTTTCATCCTTTCTATTTCATCGGTTTCTTTCTTGAGTGCTTTGGTACAACGAAAGGCTTCACCCGTTGCAAGTCCGCAACGTATGTTTGTAGAAGCACAGTCCCTGATGAAGAGACTGTGGTATAGAAGTAAACGAAGACGTAATTTTGAAGTTCAAACAGACCTTCACCCGATAAACGATTTTTAAGTGGAGTTGAAGATCAGCATGGACCATAAAACTGTGCGAACCACCGCGATAAGGAGCAATTAGGCAGAAACCGGGAATGGAAAATATTCATGTTTCCATGGTGATATATCTCTGGAATTATATTAGGGACTTGAGTTCGAGTTGTCAATGGATCGATGCTTGGTTCAATAAATGCAATCGCCATGCTCCGCACAACCTGAAAATCAATTTTAAGAAGATTCGTGAAAATAATGAACAAATTATTTGTCACTAGAACTTGCCCGGCATGCAAGGTTACAACCATGGGAAATAAAATCAACATTGTCGTGTTTGTCTCTCTGTACAAATCCACCATCGGGATATTTCGAGAAAATGACGTCACAAGGGCCTTTGGTGTGTGCATTCATTGCCTAAATATTCGTCTACACACTTCAAGCCCAGAGTTTACAAAAAGCATACTTTTATACCACGTTGAGGATACAGTTAAGCTCAACGTGGAATTATTGATATCAAAGTGCAAACGAAACTTTCCCGAGAGTGACGTAATAGATGTAGTACCCGTCTTCCTCCCGTCTTGCAATCGCAGCGGCACAAATTCGTGGCGCCCTCAACAGTTGAACACTAAATGAGCTTCACAGAAGCCGTATCATTCACTTTTAATTTCAAATTAAGCCTTTGTTTCGCGTGTACGCCGAACAGAAGAAGACAAACTTAAGTCAGTAAAGCTAAACAAATGGAACAAAAAAACATGAATCAGAGCACGAGGCAGAGACATTAAATTGTTGGGACTGCCGAGGTGCTAGTTTTCTATTGAACGCTACTCAGTTAATGCTGACCTGCCGAATAAGGTAACAGTATAACCCTTCAAATGTAATAAGTAGATTTTACGCATGAACGCATGCATTAGTTACATTAAAGTTACCTCTGGGTCTGTATCAAATATCCACTGAAAATAACTGATAAAGCCAAAAATAAGTAAAACTGCATTTTCATAATTGCTTCAGAGGGCTTTGTGGTATTAGATTTGGTTAATACGTGATAGCCTGGCGAAATTTCCTTTGGAGTTTTTAATTCCTTCAAAATGGAAGTAGTGTCAGATATCTGGTTCTCAGTTCCTGAGATGTATAGTGGATACAGAATACCTTTAGTGAGATCTAATTGCCTATTGTTGGCTTAAACTACGCATAGAGTGAAATGATGTCGTGTAAAATAATACCGTGTACTCTCATAACTATATGAAAATCAGCGCATAAATGTGCACACCTCCGACGGGCTGCAGTGATTTTCCCTGCTCAATTGGAACGCGGTCACCTCGCAGTGGATGGAGAGCGACTACAAGACTCAAGTTAACGGAAAACAGAATACCATGGGAATATGGCAGATTCTCGCTCAAGACAGAAAACTATGCCACTATCAAAGAGACAACGTTCCTACACATCTCCAGGACTTTACAACAAGGCGCAGGGCGTCAGCTACACCAAACTGCGA
>LD345034.1:6673-45467 GCA_001465055.1 Ptychodera flava
TACGCGGATTACTTTCATTTATTGAGTAAAGCGGCCCGTCACCCAGGAGATGTGCGAATGTTTACAGGCATACTTTCATTCATAAATCCCATTAAGCTGAACTTTTGTTACATGAAATGGCATCTCCACCAATCAGACATACGGATTCGGTCACGTGCGCATGTCAATCATTGTCTCGCGCTGGACCGATGCCAAGGCAAGTCTACCATCGGCGTACATGACTTTCACCGCGCTAGCGACGAATAACGATAGTATTTTGAGTTATTTAGAATATTTACAATTATATTTATGAAACTAATGCAACGACATGATCGAAACAGCAGTTATCATTCTTAGAGATGCTGTGGATTTTAAAATATCACAAGTTTACGACCTTGGCGAGCCCGAAAGTTTCAGATGCAGAGTGTACGCTTGTAAGTTGTCAGTGGGCACTGCCGTCACCGGTCTTCGCCGCGCCGGTGGCCATCTCGGTCGTCAATTTTTCGTCTTACGGACTTTGATGTTTGCTGTGACACATATATCGCCCGTAGGTACATCCCAACTTTGTTACTTGACGGGAACTCTGTTCTATTGTGAGTGTTGTCCGAGTCAACTTTCGAAATACATCGGATTCTACGGCGCTGCACTGTAGGTCGACAGCTTGTGTTTTCACTACTAGCCTTACGCTGCAGGTTTGATTCCGATCAAGAAACGACGGAATAATTTGTGCGATGAAGGAAATTTATCGTTGTCCGTAAAATGACTTTATGCTTGTGCCTTCTATGTCGCTTTCCCGAAGATTATACGGTACTCATTTATTAAGTTGAACTTTCGTTGAGGTGTATATATCGGGTTTATCGCAAACCTCGATCGCCGGGTACGACGTCCACTTTGAGCCTTACGACTGGAGCCGTGACGTTACTTGATCGACGGTATCCTCATTCGATTCTTGGGAATAGCTAAAGCTTTGGCGACTCGCAATGTCGTTGGACATGCCTTCTATATTTCCATATCTTGATTTATCGGGTCACCTTTTTGTCAAAATGCCATGAGAGCACGGCATCGATCATGACAAATCGGTCTGTGTGGCAATGTGCATGTACGAACGGTAATATTGCAGGGAAAAAAGTTCCGGTTGATGACGTACAACAGAGGTAATATGGATTTCTTATCTGTGCTGGTGTACGTCACACAGGTGGAGATACGGACCAGTTCATGTGATAAATATATATATATATATATATATATATATATATATATATATATATATATATATATATAAGAAAATTGAGTTCTAAAATGTAAAACCGTGGTGGTATCTGTTTCAATATTTCAATGTGTTGACAACGACGAAAAGTTTCGCAGATATTTTTTTCTTTGAAACAAAACCTGCGCTTGCGCGGTGGCAAAACGAAGAATAGAATTAACCACCAGAAAATGAAGTGAGTAAACAACAGAGCAGATTGATAATTATAAACATACAAGTCATTAAATTATAGTTTTGATGTGCTGTGATCTTCGAATATGACCGTCTGAGATTTCTTTGACCTTACAAACGTTTTGTCAATAATATAGGGTTATTCACAAAATACGGCCCTGTATGCACGAGGGCTCAGTGAGTGACGTATTGGACGAGCCGACGGCGAGTCCAATACGTCACTCACTGAGCCCGAGTCCATACAGGGCCGTATTTTGTGTATAACCCTATTATTATACACCTCCCTCCATTAATCGTCCGTATAAACTAATTCCATGGTAAATTTTGAGGGATGCGGCACGCGCGATATGAGCGGAACGCGCGCGATTGTTGAAATAAAATTGCAAAACAGGCGCGTCGCGCGTCTCCCGTATTCGGGATTCCGCGTACACTGTAAATCCAAGTGTTTAACTTCTAAACACATAAATAAACACTTATCTGTTACACTTAGTAAACACGTTAAGGTGTTTAAGATATAGTAAACACTTGAAATGTTTAATTAATAAACACACATATTTAGTATTTAAACACTGGTGTTTTTATTAATAAACTTGTCAACGCGTTTAACAACTAAACAGACTTACATGTTTATTGGGTTGTTACACTTTTTAAACACGTATAAGTGTTTATGACCTAAACATGTTTATTCAAAAAACATATAAACATGTTTATCAAAACTGTTTATCACACTAACAATTACCTTCAAAATTATGTCATAGGACATAGTTTCCAAAAAAAGACTGGATACAGTGTGTTAAATGGAATGCACGGGAAACATGTTGTATAGAAGCAAACATAATCAAAGGTCCCATTGTTCATAAACCTGGTACTGTGAACTGCCATATTCAACACTCTCACATTAACAGTCAATAACCTTACAGTCAGCCTTTACAAAATGCGTTTGAGTTTCATATCTTCAAGAAAGACGACAAGGTTCGGCGATTCAAGTTCCCTGCTCGATGCTCTTGAAATAAACTTCAATGTCAGCATCTGGAACCTCCTATTGGAAATAGAGAATGTGTAATGTATTGATTAATATACTTGTGATTAGAATTATGACTAAAGCAAGCTATTGTTACATGCTACATTATGCTTGCACAGATTAATGATCAATAGTACCACTATGCAATATTACATCCCATAATGTACAGGATAAATTGTCTGCTGTGATAGACAAACACGTGTAAGAAATCAGATGAACTCTATGAAACCAGATATTGAGCCATAATTTATACATCTTGTGATGTGTTGCATTCAGTTTATCCTGTACATTATGGTATGTAATATTGCATAGTGATACTATTTATCATTAATCTGTGCAAGAATAATGTAGCATGTATAGCCAACTGCCCAGACAAACATATCATTTGAATGACCAAAACCAGCAAAAATACTCAAAAATATGTGTCAAGATTTGACATAATTTCAACAAATCTGAATCAGGTCATCCCTACAAAACCTGTACACAAAAGCAATCGGACAATGGGATTCTAAGAACTCAGATGATTTTTGGATTTTGTTAAACAAAAACAGTAAGAATTACTTGATAAATAGTTTTGCATATCTTTTTACAATTTGTGCAAAACTGATATTGATCATCCACACCAACCTCCACATCAAATTTCAAAGATAGTCTGATGAGCAATTTAAGATTCCAAAACAAGAAATTTACCTTTTTAAGATAACAATTCTCTAGTACTTAATTAAGCTCACACCCCCTGTAAATTATATTTTCAGAAAGCCTAGATATAGGAGAACATTTTAGCTACCATTGTTACCATTGTTTACATAACTATCACGTGACAGGTAATTTGCATAAGCTTTCAAAAATCGGTTTCCCCAATGTTTTGTTTCAATGCTTTGAGATATGTGGCTGAAATATGTGTGAGCTCAAGCTGTCTTAAGGATCTTCCAAAGTGTGTCTCAGAATTTTTTAAACCTCCTTAAACATTTTTTATGCCACAAAAACTTCTAGAGTGGTGAGTTTAACCCAAGTTGATTTCTTTAAAATTGTACTCCAAAAACACTAAGGATGATAGAAGAGCGTTGTGACAGCTTGCATTCCAGAAAGTTTGAGTCAGATATTTTGAATTAGGCTATTGGGACAAAACATTTGGAAAACCAACTTTTTAAAGGCTATCCTAATTACCTCTCACGTGATAGTTATGTGACAATGGTGATACAGTGGTTACCAAAACGTTTCCCTATATCTAGGCCGTCAGGAAATTATAATTTATGGGGGTTCTGAGCTTATTAACCACCAGAGAATTGTTAGATTAAAAAAGAAAATTTCTTGTCTTGGAACCTTAAGATTTTTTTACAGAAAAACGGAAAAAATGTCAAAAAATAAGAATAGGCAAAATGCAGCATGATTTGAGCAAAATTTACTGAGGACAATCTAAGGAACCTTAAAATCAAGTATCAAAGCAATCAAACAAGTGATGTCAGAGAAGATTTTATGACAAAAATCAGTAAAAGTTGCCCCAATAAGGTAAATTTCCAAATTTTACTACAATTTTGAACCAAACTGACTAAGATCACCCTGAGCAAACTATATAACAAATTTTGGACAAACGGTTTTAGTGATGATGATTTTTTTGATCATAAACACAAAATATTGCCCCAAATACAAATACAAACATTTCTAAATGATTTGTCACTTATAGCAGAGCTAAAAAGTCAGTATCTCATAAGATTTGATTTAAAGACATGATGGGCTTTCATACATTCTTCCGCAATGGTTGCATCAGATTACCACAATAGATTTTACGTCTTTAAGCCTTTCATCCCTAGTTCCCTGTATACAGGTCCAACTTTACCATAGAAAACAATGGATTTGGAACAAACCATGGTGGTGAAAGGGTTTAAAATAGTCTCCAAGTCCATACCTCAACACTTAAAGTGTTAGGCAGTTTGATTCATCCTTTTGAATTTCGTGAAACAAGCGACCTAACGGTCGTAAGATCTCTGTTGTGTTACATAGAGAATAACTATATGTGACACATGTGTTGATGAAGGTGGCAATGTTTGATAGCTCATTTCAGGATGGGATGACGAAAAGTAGCAAAAATAGCTGCAAAATACGCAATGAAGATTTCATTGTAATTTCAATATATCACATTAAGATAATCCCTATGAACCTGCATACCAAATTTGAAAGCTATCAGACAAGTACCTTTTTGACCAAAAATGGCAAAAATTGCATCAACTATCAAATTTGCAGATTTTATCATAGTTTCAATAGATCACATTTAGTTAATCATTAGGAACCTGTCAAACGAATATTAAACTATAACATGAGCAACCTACATCCCAATATTAAAGCAGTCAGACAAGTTATTTTTGAGAAACGCTTTTAAAGAAAAAAGGCAAGAATTGCCCCAAAAATACAAAACTCCAGATTTCACTATAATGTCAATATATCACATTGAAATAATCCCTAGAGGAACCTGCATAGCAAATATCAAAGTTATCAGATGTACACTTTCAGAGAAAGAACTTTTTTTTTTACAAAAAATGGCAAAAAGTTCCCCATAATACAAAATCACAGATTTCATCGTAACTCCAATATATCAGACATAGTTTATCCCTAGAAACCTACATACCAAATATCCAAGCTGTCAGACAATTAGTTTTTTAGAAAAAAATATTTTGACCAAAAATGGCAATATTTCTCCAATAAAAAGTAATTTGTAAATTTCATTACAGTATCAATACATCACATATAGTTAATCCATTGGAACCTGCATACCAAATACCAAAGCTATCAGATGAGTAGTTTTAGAGAAGCAATTGTTTTACAAAAATCTGGCAAAAATTACTCCCAAAATACAAAATTGCAAATTTCATTGTAATTCTAATATATCACATTAAAGTTAATCCTTAAGAACCTGCATACCAAATATCAAAGCTATCAGATTATTACATTTTGAGAAACAAATTTATTTGTCCAAAAATGGGAAAAATTGCCCCAAAATACAAAGTAGTAGATTTCATCATAATCTCAATATATGATTTTGATCATAACTCTGAACCTGTTAACAAAATGTCAAAGCTATCAAAAAAGCGGTTTTATCCAAAAAAACATTGACCAAAAATTACAAAATTTGCCTTAGGTATAAAAGTACAAAATTGCATTATTTCTGCACAATTTCATAAATCTGAAATAGGTAAACCAATACACCTTAATCTCAAATATCAAAGCTATCTTGCAAGTAGATTTGAAGATGATATCAAGATATTTTTAACCAAAAAACAACAAACATCACCTTAAAAATACAAATATACATATTCATCACCATTTGAAAAAAAAATCTAAATGACGTCAACCACACATTCATGAGAGTTTGCATATTATCACTTATTAGGACTGTTATTGCACAAGAAAATAAGTTGTTAAATACCATAGGTAAATTTAAAACAAACTGCAGCGAAATGTGGTTTGTAATTGGGTTAAAAATAGTACCCAACATTAGAATCGGCAAAAGGTTGAAAACAGCAGTCAGTTCAGTCCGAATTGTCGGAATAAAATAAATATAAACGGTCTGCAGCGTCTTATACTCGAAAAGATATTTACAAATAATACAAGTAGTACCCCTAAAAGACCTTGTTTATCAAATTTGCATATCGATTACCTTATTTGCATATAGACTGATAAAAATACCAGTTTGTCATGCCCAGTATAAATCCAACATTATATGACAGAACCCCATTATTTTTATTGTCGATAAGAATTACAATATAGTTTTCAGTCAAGAAGATGCATCATATGTCTCAAATAATATGTCCGGAATCTACATCGTTTACCTTCAATGTGACGGCAATGTTATGATGTATACATAGGCAATTTGCATTGCTTTCGTATTGACACTAGAACTGCGCGTTGAAATTAGCAATAAAGATCTTCAAAAATAAACGATAATTATTCAAACGCTTTATAAGCTTGGGTGTTTACAGATAAACATTAATATAATTACCTGAATTATGCTCTTCATGTCGAAAACGGACGTCAAAACGGCGAGTCCGAAACGCAGCAGACATCTTCGCGGGACGCGCCACTGTTTATGACTTACGCGCATGCGCTACCCCCTGCAAAGCCGCAGTGCAACATGGGAGAGTAACACATAAGGTGTTTACGGTTGTGTTTACAACAGAGGACGTATTAAACACCGGCGTTTATATTCACTAGCTGCATGTACATTACGTTTAAGAAAAATATGTTTAGCATAAAAAAATATAGCTCAAAAATATTATATAGTGTATTTTTCCATGTGAAATAATGAATTAATGAGAATTTTATGTAACCGAATCGATATTGAATAAAATTACACGAACGGCAATGATGTAATATTTTGAAAGTTAATATTTCAACATATAATTTATGATAAGTATGTTAAATGATAAAATTTTATAATACGCACAAGTTCGTCGAGTAAACTTTAAATAGGAAACATGTCAGAGTTCCCCGTGATCATGGAACTCACAGTTGGAATATCCTAATAAACACAGGCATTTAGTTTCTAAACACGTCGACACTTTAATAAACACAGGTGTATAATTTTTAAACGCTGGCGTTTAATCTCTAAACGCGTCACACGTCGCATAGATTTACAGTGTACTATACAAAATACGGAAAGTTATTCGACGGTCAAACTCCCATAGGTTACGGCAGTAGGTGTATAATAATGGTAAAGTAGTCGGCAATGGGATTACTTTCGCTATAGTCAATTTTAGAATGCAAGGATTGATTACAATAGTGGTAGATGACAACTCACAAGGAAAAGATTCACAAACGTAGTCTAATGATATATTGTTCTTGATCTGCAGCAGTTTGGACTACCCAGGCTACTTATACTGTGTTTTTGGTCAGGTAACCTATTTTTGTAACACCCTCGCCTTACAAGATTTCATCATGGCCATTTTACAAAGGGGTGATCGATGTCACACGAGGGCGCTTTTTCTTGGTGAACAAAGCTCTTGTCATTACAGCTTAAATCTCACTGATTCGAAACTGGCCGTAGTTTATTATTTGTACAATTAGAAATTGCCTTGAAGTATGTAAAACACAACATGTACATATAAGCTGCTGTAATCGGGTCTTACACTTTTAGCACCCTAGGATTATATAGTAATGTTGTACACAACAAGTTTTTGTACGTTTATTGTGTAAAAACACTTTCTTTACCTTTCCAACAGTTTGGTGATGAACACGATTGGAACTAATTTGGGATAATTGGATGGCGAAGTAAGATCGTTTTAACCCGAAAATGTAAGCTCGTCTGCTTTTCTTTTTAAATTACACACTTGTTTTGATGCGTAATTTGTAATATCGCAACATTTAGCTATATGGCACCAAATACTTTTGAGAAATTTGAACAATATGAAGATCCAATTATCCCAAATTAGTTCCAATCGTGTTGATGATAAAAGTTGGAAAAGGTGATGTTTAATAACACTTCCCATTGTTCCAAATTTCTTTTTCCATCCGGTTTGACAGCTGTTATCATATACTTGAGCAGCGGCTATTGCAGCAACATTTAGTATTGTCTGAATATATCGTCTTCGCGAGTTTTATCCCCGTAGTTTGTTTGAACATGATCTGTTCTTCTCAGTACGTTTTAGATCCCACAGGCTAAAAACCGCAGTGACGGATCATGAAAAACAGCGATAAAGTTGCAAATTAGACATCACAAATATGGTTGCGAATCCTAAGTGACCTTGCCCACCATTCCATAAAACTGGCTGATATCATTCCTGCAAAAATTCCGGTATACGTATTTTGGAAAAATTGAAGCTTACGGTGGATTGGTCAAAAATTTGCTCTTCAATTTAGAACTTCTTGCATTATTTGAAACCGGAATCGTGACACCTGCCACCTCAGACGCGTGTATACGAACTGTTCCTACACCAGGTCCGTCAACGAACCGCGGGTCACAGAGCAAAGGTCAGAACTATACGTAGAGGGCGACATGCGCGCCGACACAAAGTTACAAGCTGCCACCTGAGACCACTAATCATAATTTATTAGGACAGGCGACCCCTGCATCATTGGCGTTATCCTCTTCAAGACAGGTTACGTGGCAATGGTTAAATTTGTGATACCTTGTACAATGGTGATAGCTGCACTAACTGCCAGCCTATGTTTTTGCCATGGTAAGCGTAAACTTTTATTTCAATCTGTCGAAGTAGGCATGTGTTAACAAATCTAACATTCAGGTGAATTTGTGTGAAGTTGTCAACTTCATCGGTGACACATGCAGGGCATTGACGTACGACTATGTCTAGCGAAAGATTGGTGGTCGTTACATGGGTCAATGTAAGCTCAAAGTGAAGCTTTGATGCGAACGAGGTAGTGTTTTTGAGGACGTTCATATTTTTACAATGTTATGAAGACATTTTGATTGTTTAACTCAATGCACTTTCTTTAATTAAAGATAATTGTTCAAAGTCTTGCCGAGAAAGGTCTGTTTGCATGTACTTGCCGAAGGAGTGTGTAAAACAGAAATTTCGCCTCCATTTTCGCCCGATTTGAAACTTCCTATCCTGCCTTTTGTTCATGTAATCGTCCGTTTTGCCACTCGCACATCCACGGAAACACCCATTAATTCTTCCAACATTTCTTCCTTACCGCCAGAATTGCAACCCCCGCCCGAACCGCAAGAATACAAGGAGGCAGTGCTCGGACACTCCCTCACTTTAGAATGCCTGGTAGAGACTCCATCAAATGCAACGGGTCGATGGTATAGGTTCGACGGGCAAAAGAAAACGCAAATTGTCGATCACTCTGGAAGTGTAATTAGTGGCTACGAACCTACAGGTGATAAAACTCGCGGAGAGCATAACTTGTTGATTGTGAAAGTCGCCCGGAGAGATCAGACTGTGTTCGGCTGTTCCCACATCCATCGAACACCCCAGTGGTATTATATAAATGTCACTGTTGTAGGTAAGTTACGTGACAGCCGGGTTTTACAAATGTGTGCATGCATGATTATCATGAAAGTACAATTCTCGCAGACTGATGAAAGGAACTTGAGAGTTCTCGCAATATTCTCGCACAGAGAGAAAAATGTTTAATGTTTACAATTATTTAATGATTGAAAGGGTCAAGATCAATAGGGTGGTATAATCTGCGGATAAATTCCGGTATGAATCTAAGTAATGCCAAACAAATAATCTGGTTCCCGTTGAATTTTCACGATATTTTCCAATGATGTCTTCATTTAAGCTCTTTGCGTCCGGGACTCTATTCGTCTGTAAATATTTTACCAATTGGAATTGAGGCGTCTTGATTCAAAGGATTAATAATACTCCATTTTTCTGTTCTTCACAATGTTATTCTAGATGCAGCAGACTCGTCAGCCGGGATTCCAAGCTCAGATATCATCAATGCTTTAATGGCGAGCCTCTTTATGTTTGGTCTTAAAAGTAATGAACCTTCTGTACCGTAACACATTATTTAATTCTTATCTTCCTTTATCCAATCGGCATATCTGAAATTATGTCAATATGAAGTGATAAATTCTTCCAAGTGTCCGTTAAAATTGTAATACACCAAACTGGAACTAAGAAATTTGAGTGTAGAACGGTGATTAATATACAAATAATATTTATGACATGTAGATGTTAAATCGTTATTACCGCTCATTGCAATTATAATATGACAGATAAGTTGCTTGTGAATCAACAATGTGACCTCAAGAGGTCAATGTTACAAATAGTATAAACTAGAACGGCAGCATCTGAACAAGTGTTGTCAGGTTATCGAAGGTTACTATAAAGAAATTCTCTACATTGGGAAATACGTACTTTCAAAGGGTTTCTTCTGAGAGTAAAGATGTGTGATGATGTGGTAACAGCCACTCTGACAGATCTGCTAGCCATATCCATATATAAAAGAATAACTCGCAAAGAAGAAGACGTGGTGCACTATAGTGTCATTGAAAATAACCATGAATACAGACACCGAGAGATCTATGCAGTGTGCATATTTTGAAACCGGAATGCTCTCAGATGTGGGCTATGACGTAATTTATTGTTCACATCGGCCATTTCTTCCAAGTAACCCTAAACTGGTTTAGTGAGCATTTCTTTTTTTGTTCTTTCCTCAGTGCTTTTAAAATGGACATAGAAGAGGAGAGTCTGCAATGTAGGACAGTGTGGCACAGGCAGTTTGGTATTGTTGAGTAGTATCATCATAAAACTATGACCAAATGTGGAAAAAATTCGTCGATTTGGGGTCTGTGTTGGGTGTTATCTTAAAATGTTGAGTATTGACAATGTATCTTTTTGCCCCTTGCAAAAACTATTGACTTTTTAATCGGGCACTTTGACATGAATATATCATTTCTCATCACAAAAATAAACAATTACCTAGTTTTTAACACTTTTCAATAACTACTAAGTCACTCCCTACGTATATAGATACGATTTATCAGTGTTGATATACGTGACATTTCTGTGATAAGATTCAATAAAGCTACTGACCTTCACTGATACCGTTATCAAGGTAATGTACAGACCACTGAGACAAGGTGTGTAGTGGTCTTTAAACAATAAATTATTATTATTATTATTATTATCATTATTATTATTAAGGTATCTTTTTAACAAGAGAGGACATTTAAGCAGAACACTAGAACTCTTTGACCTTTGACCTTGATAAATCAATCACGATTGACATGCTGAGTAGACACGTTACCTGCATTTATGTAGGGACTTTGAAATGTCAACAGTAATGCAATCAGGGGTTGTGCAACTGGCAGCATACGGCGTCGCACAAGACTGCTTATTTTGCTGAAAATCATTATAGCGCGTTATCCAGCATTATCCATTGATATGAATTGGTTTTTGATACTCAATATTTATAAAAATATTTTATAGTTTTTTCAGTCGTTTGTTTACAAAAATAAACATTAACTTCAACGACAGCTATTTCATGCTTTTTTATGTCACTGCTTGCCCACCTCCCTACCCCTACAAAAAATCTTCAAAAATACCGCAATATATACACAAGGGCCACTTTAGTGTTGATTAAGCCTGTCTGGTACAAACAGAAATTCTGTTTATATAAAATAAACAAAGTGGCGGTCGGTGCAATACATGATATGATACATGTATGCTTGATCACTTTTCACATTGGATGGATGAATGAATTTCGGTGACAATGCGCCGAAATAGCTAATGACTTTGAAAACCCAAGGCAAAATTTATCATTTTAAATCACACGTGTTAATTTAAATTCTGACAGCCTAATGCTCCTTCAATCACCGTCAGTCGAGATTGGTGCTAGGTTTTGCATTCATTTAATTTTCGTAAATTTGTCGACCCAAATTAAAATTTTGTTTGTTCACTTTAAAAATGACAAGCAGTCATGAGTGAGAATGAAGTGTAGATTTGTGATTTCCTGGCTTCTGTTTTCCACTGCTTTCAACATTTCAAAAAAATTACTCCATTCTGAGTCAAATTTTGTGAAATTTGCGAATTTTATCCAAAGTCTTTGTACCAGTTAGACGATTTCTTATTTTCTACTCTGTAACTGTAAGATTTCTTTTCGGCTATAAAGTTCTTACATTCTGATTAAGAGAATGGTCAATGGTAATATTCATAAAACTTGAAGTACAGGAAACACTAATTCCTAGATGATGTAGTGATGGCCAACCAAATCAAGACGACACAAGTCAACAGTGAAATAGTGAAATACAGAGGCCCGCCATTGTACTAATCAAAGATATGGAATCGATTGACAGTATATGAAACGAACGGCTTCCCTTACTCGATCTTGACCACGTCTATTCTTCTCAGTCTTTTTCTATGTTCATGGAGCCAAAGCTTTTTCCTTTTAAATAGAAAAATCCTGCTCTAATTTTGAGTTTTAAAATCTCTTTTCTAGCTTTGGTAACCTCCCCTTCGATTAACATGCTTGTATTATAATCTTGGTAAGCACCACTTCGATTAAAATACTTTAGTTGAGTGGCATGCCATACCCTGCAGTCAGATTAGGTGTGTTCACGTTTTCTGTTGTGGAGAGACCGTGGTGTTTCACTCGAGCGTTTGTCCATGCCCCTCATTGTAATGTCAACTATGTTTTATGGCCTTGCAATATCTTTCGAGTGTACTTTCCAATTCCAAACCTCTATGCGATATCTGTTGCATTTGATATAATCTGGTTTGAGCAGTCGTATGTGAAATTATCATTTGTACCAATGTTGGACATTTAACAGCAGCTACAGTATCATTTTTTAGTTTTATCACTTCCAAGTAAGGTCAAAGGTGATTATCAAATGAACACAACTATAAATGAGGATAAATGACTGCGGGATATGCCACTCGTGTGCTGGCAAAATTAGGAAATCACACACACGGAGTCGTCATGTTTTCAATTTTACCTGATTGGTGATCGCGAGACATCTTTAAAAGAAACTTCCCCCGGAACAGAGGAAACGAATTGCTATCAGTGATATATTGTCCTCCACAGTGATCAAATAGAGTCACTAGAAGTGGTCGAGTGGTCAGGAGAGCCATTGATTATGAATAAATTACCCTGTGGTGGAGTCAGTTCAGTTTTGTGCAAAAAGTGACGAAAACTTTAAACCACCTACATTTCTCATGGAGACTCGGATTTTTAAGTCAAAATGCTAAATCTATCT
This sequence comes from Ptychodera flava, assembly GCA_001465055.1. NCBI lineage: Eukaryota > Metazoa > Hemichordata > Enteropneusta > Ptychoderidae > Ptychodera > Ptychodera flava. Next base: position 19,775 of record LD345034.1, read on the forward strand.
TGAATTGGACTGTGAATTTGAATATGAATTTACCAAACTCTATAGAAAACTGATTATAAAATTATAAATTATTAGGTTGACAAAAATGACGTTGATGTAAATGGCTGCAATCCACCTGTACGATGGATTTACACCAATTATTGACATAAATACAGTAACCGGGCAACACGATAAATATTTACGCATTTTAATACACTCGTGACGACCATTAACAAGAAGCGTGTGATTTTATTGTAAATATATGCATACCGCGCACCGCATTGACCGCTTACTGGCCAGGAATTCACTATTAGCTGTCTAGGTTTGTCTACTTTGAATTATCATCGGTAAGAGTATACTTGTTTGCTGCCGTCTATTTTTTCTCTGTCGAGAAAGGATTGTCTTTCTCCTGGAAAGTAGATGAAATCGGCAGAATAAATCACCGGTCAATTCAATTCAATTCTTGAACTTCGCTATCGGAAGAACACTCAAGGAAAGAAGAAAGATGACAACAATATGGATATAATCGGTGAAAACACTAGCAGATGAGATACAAAAACAGATGTTTTGGGAGCAAACTTAGTCAACAAGAATGAAGACAATACACATTCCAGGAACGGACAGGGGTCTACAAACGATCATTATTTATCCAAATTTCTGTATGACAATTTCATCAGAGTCGAACAGTTAACTATTCGTGTATAATACAAGTTTTGTTGCTAAGGGAATGAGTCTGATCGAGCGACCAACCCGCCAAACCTCACCGCCTAAGTCATATTTTATCCCTACAGTAGACAGTACCCTCGTTGTGTTGCACCCTGATCCCCTGGTACTCTATGACGTCATCGGACATTTGTGTCCGAGCCGGGTTCAAAGGGTTAATTGTTATGTATGTAGAAGACCATTGCGTACATACTTCAACACCTTTTAGGTTCTCAAACGGGTAAAATTGTATAATCCTGCGAACTGTACACTGCATGTGTGCTTCTTACATGGACGGAACGTGGTGATCGCTACAGTTTATCGTGGATCGAGTGACAGCTTTGCCTGAACCGATCGGTCGTTACATCTACGATTTGTGTGTACCGATGAGTAGCCTAGAATCCTATTCGTCCGCTTGCCTCACGGAGGCAAGCGGACGAATAGGATTCTAGGCTGGCTAACCGATGAGAGGCAGCCATCTACCATGTACACACATATTCCCCGTACATAGGAGAACGTTGTTACAATGCAGCGATATCAACCTTGATTGTTTGGAGTCGTATCCGCAACTAACTGATAGACTGGTTTGCTAGATATAAAGTGAGGTATCAACTCCACGATACCGGAACCTGTCTGTTTTCTACAGACAAAATAATGAAGCTCGACGCGTCGTTTAAGTTCGTCATCATGATGGGTGTCTTCACAGTCGCGCTCGCGTGAAATTTCGACGTCCACTTCAAAAACAATGACGAATTGTATGTACTAGATCACAGTCCCTCAACCCACTATCATTGGGTATCAGTATCACAGACTCCAACCGACAACTTTCATGTGTACTAGTAAAAACACTTTTAACAACAGTTTCCAATTTTGCAAGCCACAGTTATTCCAGGGCAAGTTTTTCACCAAACAAGTTTTGAATAAGGGTAGTAATAAACCTTTGCTTTTTCATTTCACTTTTATTGCAAAAATCTTCCTTCTCGATCGCTTTTTTCTTCTTCTGCCATCCATAACCCTTTCAGTTCCTGTTTTCTGTAACTTTGGGTCTTTACAACTCTATCTCTCACATTGTTTGTTTCGTTTACACATTCCTTTGTCCCAGCATGTCCAGTTGCGATGTCCACCGCAGATACGCAAAATACCGCGAGACTTCGTTTTTCTGAAATCAGGAGTTCTCGAAATATCCGTATACTTAAGTGATGCACACATTCGGCTTGACGTGTTCACTTATTAGCGGCTGTAACGACTGATTTTATCATGTATGATTGACCAGTAGCAATAGCAACAACTGTTGCTATACATCGTTTCAATGAGTTTCCTTATTTTACTGATTGACACCACAACTTGTTGAAATAAACGGGCCTTTGCTAATTTTCTAAGTCCAATAGATTCGAAACAATGGCGAGTCATAAAAAAGTAGTGAACTATGTACCATTGGGCAAGAAACATGAGTGAGTGCCTGTAGGTCTTCCCATCAATCACGTCAACTGACATTCTGAAATTTTCACTATTGGTATGAAATCCCAACACAGACCATGGAAACTTTAATCTGATTCGTTAGAAAAGTTAGCTAATAAACATGCACGTGCTTTCCTTATCTACAACCGGTACCGTGAAAACCTGCCATCTCAGGCTAGGCCGTGTCAGTACCCAGCGCTGAGACGGACTGAACAACAAAGAAGCGCCACGTCAGCAATCTGGGGTGTGTCTCGATTGCCAGCAAGGGGAACGATTGAATCCCAGTAGACTACTAGCTGTGACCCAGTACGAAGTTAATGTTTGCTCGCTCTCAAACCACTGAACACCGTTGAACAGCAGATTTCTACCTTGCAGACATTATTCGGGTCTACAAGTTACGTAGAAATGAGTATTTTGGTAGTATTTCCTAAGCTGGTGATAGCTGCTGGAATAGTCAGTTCATGTATTGGCATTGGTAAGCATGAATATTTACTTCCAACATTCGATGTATGCATGTGTTAACAAATCCAACTAGCACGTGCAATCTTTAAAGTCGCCAGCTTCATCAGTTGCAAGTTCTTCAGGGCGTTGCCAAACGAGTATGCCAAACGAATCATCGGCGATCATTGCGTAGCATGGAATGCGTCTGGAAGACTGTTATAACAATGTATTGCAAGTCTCCCGCTTTTTTGACTTAACATGAAGCTTGTGGAATAAATCAACATTTCACGGGTTTTTTTGTCTGAAAATCGAAAATTTGTTTTACCCTCACAGAGTAAACATTGTTTATAGCGACAATTTTCAATTTCATACATTAGTAACTTTTAAGTAATTTGTTCTTCCAACCCAAATTTTGTGAAGTGGCGACCCAGTGTAATCTCCGTTATAAAAGAGAGCGGTTTAAAATTTTCAACTTTGAGAAAATTCTTAATTTTTTTTTGTTTCACGACCCCTACATTCATCGTCATCCTAAGAAAATGAAGAGAAAAGTGTAAAGGTAGTCTACATGAAATACGAGTATATTACATCCGCCATTGCGATCAAATGCTAACGCTACTGTAGCGTTTCCTATTACCGTAAGGTTGTCTCTTCCTGTTGTTTTATGTATTTGCTCGTCTTCACTAGATGCGGTAAATCATTTATGTACCTGGTTTACTTGAAACCGCAAGACATGCCATATTGACTTCAAAACTTCATTAATCGATACACAAGTCCCTCTCCAAGTTCTTCCATTTATCCGTTCATTCATACATTTGTCACCCTTGCATCCACGGTAACTTACATTAATATCTTTCAACATTTCTTCCTTACTGCCAGCATTGCAACCCCCACCCATACCGCAAGAATACAAGGAGGCAGTGCTAGGACAGTCGGCCACATTGGAATGCCTGGTCGACCCTCAATCTGATGGATCAGCGAGATGGTTTCTGTACGACGAGCAAGACAAAAAGACGCAAATTATAGATAGCCATGGGAGTGTAATGGATGGCTATAAGTCTACAGGTGACAAAACCCTCGGGGAGCATAATTTGTTGATTGTTCAAGTAGCCCCGAGGGACCAGGCTGTCTTTTGTTGTGCCCATATCGGACGCACACCTCAATGGCATTGCGTCAATATTACTGTTGTCGGTAAGTTAAGTAATTGCACAGGTTTACAAATGCATGTATGATTGGCGTGAAGATGTTGTCTTAAAATTGACGGAGATGTGGGAGCTGGCCAAAAAAACATACCGGGAATGATTTTTTATGCCGTACATAGTTGTATGTGCACTTTTTATTAAGCGCAAATGTTCAATCCAAGTGAACACATAATAATAATGTTTAAGTCGAATTCTGACACGGTTCCATGCATTTAAGTCTTTGAACTCGGGTTAACCTTACAACTTCACGATGGTGTACCATGGTTCAAAAGTCAGCAGGACTCGGCACGGTTGTTGCCAGTGTACAATGTGTCCAAAACAGCAACTTTTAAAAGCATTTGTCCTGTGCCAGCCCTGTACAGACCCTGGTACAACCCTGTGGTACAGGTCTGTGTCAACAAAGACGTCCAATTGCTGTGACAGGGGCTGATGCACAGGTCTGTGGTCAGTGTTGGGACGGCATGACTATCTGCCTGTCCCATCTCTGTATTTACAGGACTGAACACAGCAATGTCAATACAGACCTGTAACAGGGTCAATATTTTTTAATGTGCACACAATTATGCCTGTGGTCACTTCTGTCACCAAAATTGGCCAATGTTCCTGAAAATATACACCCCTGAAATTTGACATATTTCAAGACCCTGTAACCATGGTAACAGGCTCTGTAAATTCAACACTCACACACCACTGTTTGTACACCAGTATTTCAGTCATGTGTTCAAAGCACTGTATAAATTCCTTTTATAACAGGCCTGATACAGGATTATTCATTCACCCCCTGACATCTGACCACTTCACAGTTCCAGTAACAGAGAATACTTCCTACGGACTGTTACAGGTACTGATCAGACCCTGTTACAGGCATGAACTGAAATCTGCCTGTGGTTTTGTTGCCGTTTAGTGTTGAACGTCGTTTCGCGTTTCTCATTTACACTAGACACTACAGATTCGTCTGCCGGAGTTCCAACCTTTTCGATTATGGAGATGTTGCTGGAGATGCTATTTATAGCTGCTGTCAAAGGTAATAAACGTTCATTTATTTAAAAAACCTTTTCCTCATTCAACCGAAAGTTACGTTAGTCTATCATTAGCATGGGTAATTTGACCTCATTCCACTGAAGCAGCCGTCCTGACAACGTAAACACCATAGAAGTCCAATGGCTAGCTGTGACCGTATGCAAAGTGTCACTTCATCATATCTAACTCATGAATTAAATCTACATAGCTGAATGAGACAAGAAGTTTTGGATTACAAGTACCCCTTTATCATTAAAAAAGAACAAAGAACAGTTTGTCTAAATGTCGAATAAATGTAACCGTCTCCGCACTTCGAATTCCAACTTGAAGGCCAGTCATAGCCATCGAACGTACTGTTAGCCCTGCGACACCTTAGTGACCATAGCATTTAGATTTTTGTAGCAATGATACAAGAGACCACGCCCTTTTAGTTGAACCTGTAGCGACTCAAAGATTTTAGACTATCCTTAGATTTTGAAAATTATAATAAGTACTTTGTCATAACGAAATTGCTTGCGTGTTGCAATATGTGCGATTGAAAGGGCTGTCTCTTGAAAGTGTAAAATTACTGAGCTTGAAAAGAAATGTGTAGCATGATTATGACAGCTAGTCTTCCAGATGTAATGAATATATTCACGTAATAAAATAATAAAATAGTATAGTGAAGACATAAAACACCGCATGTTACTGGAAATCAGCGTAAGTGAAAACATCGAGGACTGCCTTCCGATATTTGGTAGCCTGCGCTCTCCCATGTATTACTTGCAAATAATTTATTTAGCTCGGTCAAAATGCACTTTAGTCACCATTTCTGCCACACATTGAATGCAAAACTTTGTTCTTTCTGCAGCTTTTTACTGATGACGTTGAAAGTTTTATAAGAGGAGAGTCAGCACAGAAGGAAAGTGAGGGATGGACTGTCCTTTCTTCGCATTATTTCATCGGGTATTTCATCAAAAATCAAGCATTGAAAATCTACTCATATTGTGCAATTATCTTCATCGGCTTACAAGGCGTATTTCAGCAAATGTAAAATCTGTAACAAACTGTTTTATTCTGGCGTAAAAAGCACTATTAGGACTTTCTCTGGTACAACTCTTTAATTACCAGAAATAATTTGTTGGAAAACAAATGGAAAGGCATATATAGATGACATTTGAATGGGCTTTTCCTCTAGAACAGAGATTTTTAAGTTGTAAAATTTTCAAGTTATTTCTACAGCCAAAAAAATTCAAAAAGGAAGGAGATGGAATTTTAGCAGTCGCTTTAGTATCTTTTGTCAAAGAAACGTTTTTGAAAGTAGCTATTTTGCCAACATCAGTGCAACAAACACATTCATTAACTATATGAGAAGTTTAAAGTACATTACTTAAATTCTTTAATTTGAGCATATATAAAATGGTTATTACAAATAACTTTATCTCTATTACGACCATAAAAGTCATGTGTAGCTAATCATCGTCTAGTCGTCCAGAGTTTTGAACTCTTGGAAATTTTCCATTTATTTCTAAAGCCAAAAAATTACTAACTTGCAAAACGGAGGAAGATGAATTTTTTGGAGTCGCTTTGACAGTTAGGAAAATGCTTATGTAATTTCTTCTTTCATTTACTCGTAGAAAAGTTGTTGAAACTGACTGCTTTGGTGACATCAGTGCAACAAAAACATGCAATAACGATCTGGGTATTTCAAACCACTTTAGTGACTTAAATTCAGCAAATCATATAGAATGGTGATTGCAAATAACTTTATTTTAATTACGACCATAAGCGTCCTGTTTGCCAAATCACTATTTACTCGTCCAGAATTTTGAAGTGTCGGAAACCTACTGAGCTGGAACACGGTTTAAAATATAAAACATTCTGCTACATATAAAATATAATAATATGAATATGCAGCAGTCAAGTAAATTTCATAAAGTACATTTTAGGAATTGTTGAAAGGAGTTGAGAGATGGATTTTATGTGATGCCTTGTGAAAATGTATTTAGAGGATGGCAACAGTGTTTTATATTGAAATTTACAGTAATTTGCTGTCGTTTAACATAAGTGAACAAGTCTGAAAGTTTATGTATAGGCTAAAGCCCGAGTACGAGGGCTCTTCTGGTATATAAAGTCCAACCCAACGATAAAATGTCGAGGCCGCAGGCCGAGACATTTTATCGTAGGGTTGGACTTTATATACCAGAAGAGCCAGAGTACGAGGGTTTTATCCGACTTAAAAACTATCGCCCCTAATTGATATATTTTCATTTTCAATATGTTTACGTCAACCGTCCCCTTTGTCAATGTAACATGTTTAGGATATGAATTAAAACTTTTATTTGTGAAATAGCCTTCCAATGTAATGGAACATCCTATAAATGCCCTAGGGCACATTATATAAATGCCCTAGGGCACAGCAGATTTTGTGTTGCAGCTGGTTTCCGCTGTGTTACCAAATTTGACTATTAAAACGTACCAGATGTCTACAGAATATGACATGTTCACTTTTGATTGGACAGTACTTTACTACGGCGCTGTCATTCGTTTCTGGAATTTGGTGACCAAGGCTTTACGAGTAAATAAAACACCCTGAATTGAGCACTCTGATTGGTCAATCAACAGTAGATAGTTTTTAAGTAGTTTTAAAATAGTTGTCATAATAAATTGGATGGATGTACTTAAATCACGGAAAGCCATTGCTTTGAATGTAATTTTCTATGACATATGGATACTGCTTGAAGGTAACTGATATGTCATTCTAAAGTTCTCCTGACTATGAGCTTCGTAGATTAAAAGTGATATTCTATAAATACCGCGTTTCCATTTACCATTTGAATACGTTGAGACCAAGTGCAATGTCCTTTTATTACAACACCTTCGGTTGTTCAAATATTGTTCCTTCAACTTCTTCAATGTTAAGATAGAGTGAATCTAAAACGGTAATTTTTCTCTTATTACTTCCAAAAAATAATACATCTACATCATGATATGATTTTTTCCTATGTTATGTTATACGTGATTTACTTTTTTATCCTCGAATCTTACTTAATATGTTAGAAATATTAAATTTTGCCTGTAGTTGCATTGATCATCGGTGGATCCTTCTTTAAAGAGTTTATCACATCATCTGTTTTGAAAGGTTTTCGAAAATATTCCTGAAGGAAAAGAGAGTTCAAAATATACTATGATGGCTTAGCTACAATATTTCCGCGACCAATTAACAGTCTGACTGACATTTGTGACCATGCTTTTTCCGGGTCAGGTGTACCAATGTCCAGTCACGACGTACGTTCTTTATCAACAAATCGTCATGCACATTCAAGAAGAGGTCGCATGTCAAACTCAGTTCCGCGGTCGGAGCGACTGCACAATTCAAAATTTGTAGAAGAAAAATTCATAAATTGAATTCAGACCTGTTTTGATTTATTTATGACTCGAAGTACATGTATCTAAATTATAATGAGACAGAGCAGGTAAAGAAATCGCTTAGGACATAAATATTGCCCTTTATCCAGTGATGACTCAGGGGAAGAAAATGTATGATTTGGTAGCTTCACATGGAAGCTCTATCATAAAACAAATAGTGTGCATCGTGGAAAACATGTATTGAAGCCGTCTCTGACTGAATCTAAACGAAAAGAATTGAGGCCACCGTTCACATTTAAGGAACTAGTGATCTGACATTGTTGTCAATAGCAACGTGCTGCATTGAACGACAGCTAAAGTATCAACCTTTCAAGGTTTGACCTTTATCAGGTGAGGTCAGAGTAACAAACAAACAATTGACAAAACAAAATACTTATTGAACATAACAATGTCAGCGACATTAAACATGCTTTGAATGCTATTAATGTAACGGTGCGGGCAAATTTAGAAATCATTGACAATCGGCGGAGGACATTTTTTCAATGTAGGCTGGTAGGTGCTCACCGAAGTATCTTGAAACGCGCAGTTCGAGCCCATAATTCGCTCCTCTTTATTTTAGTCAATGTATACACTAAACTCTATAATAGAAAGGTCGAGTGGGTAATTGATTCCGTCGTAAATAAGTCACCCTACAGTGGTACTGTAAGGAGTGATTTATACCATGCACGTGCCAACTATGAAAGGAAAGGGTGTTCAATTCACCACTAAGCTCCTGAAAGGATTGAAATGTCCATAGTATTGGATACTCCAAACTGGCAAAGGGACAGTTAGATACGAAGTGCAAACTACAGGATTGAAGTCGCCTCGACAGAGCAACGTGAATGCGCTGTATGGTTCTTAGTTCATTCGTATTTACTTCGGGTCTTAGGGTTTGTAAACGTTTCAAAGCCGGCATAACTATTGATCCAAAGGTTATAAAGTGTGTATGAACAGTTTAACTCAGCTCCTCCCGCTGACACCGTATATACGTAGCTGTCGACCTACAGCCAGATAGATGAGGGACTGTGATTAGACTAATTCGCACCGGAGATTGTGTAAAATAAGGTTATTAAAGCAAGTTTTAATGTACTTATGTTACTTTTTATATGAAATTTTCGACTGATGAACTACCTGGGTAGTAGATTTGCGCATGCCAAGGTTTCAGAATCTCGCCCAGCGGGCTAGTCTAGTCTAGCCAAATAGTACAGTGGGAGATTCAAATAGAGTATGAGCTCAGACCATTTTCCTTTATCTTAAATATCACAATAGGGCTGAGCCCAAAATCTAGCGCAGTATAAAATTGAAAATGTAATTTTGATTGCAAGTGACAGCTCAACTGTTCATAGTCAAAATGTGGCTGAAGTGAACCGATACTATTTTCAACTTGACAACTTCGGGATTTGAAAATGTTCTTTGACACCTCTGTCCAAACACTCAAAGACATGGCTGTCTTTACCTACTGTGTTGTCTACACAACTTGTGTGCACCGCAAAGTAAACGTACCGTAGGCCTATAGGCAACTGTGCAGCTCGGATGATCTTCCTTGTACATTTTAGGTATACACATGGGCTGTCTTTTCCCTTGTGGTCCGTAAAATCACGCTTACTCTACCGTGGTAAAATAAACACGCGTATATTTATATAAACAATTTTCAATAGACAGCAGCACGATTTACATGTCCTGTGATCCAGCTTATCTCACTCATTCGGCAATATTATTGGTTTTCTTCGAGTCAATTATTGGTCATTAAAGCCAACTATGACACTATTGAAACAGTAATAGTAGCCTATGTTTGACTTTAAATACCATTCTTCATTTACAAAACCTGTGTTAATAAGTAAATTATCCGGTCCTTGAATAGGTGCGTCAATAAATCAGTGTCTTGACAGTTTAACATACTGACAGCTTTACGGACACGACAGGATTACCTGCCATCTCAGGCCAGCATGACGTCATCATGTATATTAAAGAACTGGACAAGGGTCTGCTGCACAGAGAGTGCCACCGCAAATGATATAGCAACACTTTCAAGGCCAGTTCCTTCGTCAATGGCATTATTCCATGCACTGGTAACATCCTAATGGATAAAGTTATTCTACTTTCCCTAGCGGTTTGCACTGGTATCGGTAAGTATAATGTTTCTATCGCGAGCTTAGGTAACTGGGAAGATTTGGGGTTTGTCTGATGGTAGCTAGATCGGTTTGCTTATGTTGCTCGCATAGTGAATCTCTCCGGATGGAAAACAGTGAGGCGTAATTTAAGCAGAGCTATTTGCGGAACGAATGAACCTTGGACAAACATTAGACGACTACTCTTATGAACCACCAGCTTTTTAACCGTACAGGTGGTAATACTTGTATGATATTTCATTAATTGCTTCGTAGCAAATGGCTGTGTAATGGAACAAGTGGAGGCACAAGTAGGCCAATCTATTGCACTGAAGTGTGAAGTTAACGTTTCATCGGAGACTATGGCAAGATGGTCTAGGGATGACTTTCAAGTGACAGACAATGGTGGCAGCGTTACAACAGAATACAAACTAACTGGGAACCATTCTCTCGGCCAATATTACCTGCTGATAGAAAGTATCCGGTGGATTGATGATGCTGTATTCAAATGTAACAACGCAGACTCAACTCCACAATTGCGGGCATGTATCAAGGTCACGGTTACAGGTAAGACAATACCTTTATTAAACTAATAGGTCAATCCTGACATCACACCATTACGCAACAACATATTTTTACATGACTAATATTTTACATAACTAATATTATATTTTTACACAACTAAAAAAACTTTCAATCTTGAGGCCTGATATACAAATAAAGGCATATTATGCGTGACGTGATTGTCATAGCCTACATTCAGTAAAATTGAAGGTAACTAGAAACTGTTAGGTGTATGAGAGGTTGGGTGAATAGGACACTGATGGACAGACGAATTAACAGCATTTGTCTTGACTGCTCTGAGCAAACCAGATCGCCATAGAACAGTATCCGCTGTAACCTCTGTCCAGCTGTCTATATATATATGTATGGCTATAAAAATTCACCTGAAGTGAAGAGGCATGACGGAAAGGGGCCGTTTTCCAAGTAACCGCAATGGTAGTACTTTATTTCAGACTGAAATGTCCATACACGTTAAATACAAAAGGAAATACCAGGATTTACTCAGTTCCTGGGATATATGCAGCAAAAATACACTCGCTTTTCGACCAAAATCTTCAAAATGATGAGCGTTATGGGCCATTTTGATTTTCTGCGCAACTCAAATTGATTTCCCTGTACTCTTTCGCGGCGCAATATCTGCGTGAAACATTGTTTGGTCTTTTAAAAAGTTATATATTTTGATTTATATATTCTGAAGCTTATAACTTATCTATCAGTCATACTCCGACACGATAGTTACTACTTTTGAACGGGTCCCAATGTCGATGGATTGCATTAGGTGGCAATTATTGCCACCTATTATAATGAATATGTGCCCCTCCGTTAATAGCCTTCTATAACTTCAAAATCTTAGACCTAATAGAGATATAACTATTAGGAAGTGACGTGTAAAAATCATCGCCAACCAAATATGTGTATCATCGTGTCCTCGACAACCATGTCGTAGTCAACGACGAATTATCAAAGTCTGGATGACACCAAGTTCATGACGTCATTTTGATTTGTTTTATAAATTTACAGATCCGCCGACTTCGACCGATTCCTTCAGTGTTGGTGTCCGCACATTGCCGTTGAAGACCGTGACCTTTGTGTTACCCTTTGCACTCATGCTGATCAACATGTGGTAAGTATCATCAGAAATCGCTGAATTTCAAGTCTCATAAAGTACGAAAATTTAGAACATACTAGCAAATTCTGCATTCTAATATAAACTAAACGTTTACTTTAATTCTCACTTTGCGACAAGTGAAGGTGACCTTCTGCTAACTTAACTCTGAAATTGGACTTGAATTTTGGACCAAATATATATATATATATATATATATATATATATATATATATATATATATATATATATAAAACTCTATTGCTCTCAGTCCGTGCAAAACTTTGGTCCAAGTAACCTGACGACTACATCGTCATACTTGCCATGTAAACAGTCTAACAATTAGCAACTGTTAGAGTACTTTATGTTGTCAGTAAGTTTTCAAGATCTTCATATTTTATATTTTACATTTATTTAACAGAAATTTAACATATACTCCTGTTTTGTTTGCAGGTGATAAGATAAATACAGATCTATTCAACACATAATATGCTATCTCCAGTTCAACAATGCCACGTTCTGTCGGTAAAATCAATTGAACTGATTTATGACTATTTCAGAAATTGCTTTTGTATTTGCCAGAAAACGATTTTGTTATTTCTGAAATTGCCTTGTATTTTCAAGCAAGCATTTTTGTCAACATTACATACAAGGTATTTAATGGCCATATTCAAAACATTGCATTAATAGGCCACTTATTATGGCAACTCATCGTTCGCAACACGATGTGTGAAGAAATCAAATACTCATGTTGACTTTCTGCTTCGGGCATTCTTCAGGTTGCCTTTTACCGTGCCGTATACACTACCCTTAAAGTATGGAATGAATCGTATTATATTCAAAGCGGTTTTTGCTCAGGCCATGGGGTGGTCAAAACAAACAATATTTTGTTGTAAAGCACGTGCAGACATTACCGACCTAGACAAATAGTAGTTATCGTTGTTTTTTTCACAGCTGAGTTTGATCATCTTGAGAGAAATCCTCAAAAAGTCAGGGATGTAGGGACACTTAAAACCGAGACGAGGTCTTTTGGAGATTGCACCGGAAGTCTGGAAAGCAAAGTTGAGGGGTCATGCTAAGATTTGCCCCTAACCATCAATGATGACGCAATGTAAAAATAGCAAATACCAAAGCAATATTTGTCTCAAATTAATATAGCATAGTAGAGTGAACCTGTTCAGAGTGGTATGATCGCCTATTTTAAATAAAGATTTTCTACCCGTTCAGTTATTTCCCTCTCGTCTGCGGGTTAATTGTTTTTATCTTCACCTACATTTAGAATGTTTGCTTTTGCATGGTGTAAGTTAGTGCTCGCCAAGCGATCTGATCAATACACAACAATACCATCTGTATTATCTGACTGATATCACATTGACACAGCAATCTCATTCAAATTTATTAGATGCTGCACCTTGCAAAATAAGTCCAGCCACCGATTCTCTTTCAAATGATGCGGTCTCGTTTCTTACCGACTTAATGCAATGATCCATTATCAAAAATAGGTACATGTATGTCTCGAGGGAGAGATTCAGTAGTGGTGTGTTTGGTTTGAGTTGGCGGAGACCTTTGAACTACTTAATATTTCAGAAACAACGTGTGTTCTTGAGGACGAGTCATGGATGAGTCACGCTTGGTGAATTTGATTGTTCATAATACAAGTGCCTCAGGGACAGATAGTCGGACTCTCAGTTTTTACATTTCTTTCCTGGTCAATTTATACTCGTGTGGCTGCCCATTTAATGTCGTGAAGTGAAAAGAAGGTTCGTCACCGTATTAGTTTTTCGATAATCTAAAATTTCATTTTGACCATGGCACAGTCAACATTTGGATGACGGCCATTTTGAATGTCAAAGATAAGTAAATATTATGTCATTTGTTTCTGTAGTACCATACTTTTCACTTTGACCCCTCATTTTTAGATTCTCACTTCTTGATTTGGTTAGAGAATATTCTTGAAGGTTTCATCAAGGAAAGTTCGAATAAAAGTTTCAGTCTTTTACTTTCGAGACACACACTACCTTGACTGAAAGATCCGTCGCTAGAGGACGCTCCCAACGCGGCTCCCATCTGAGAGGGTCGAGCGTGGAGAGCGCCCTCGAGCGACGGACCTTTCAGTCTACATCACGCCGCCCTGGAAGATATCCTATAATGCATTGCTGCAAGCCCAACGCCTAAACCGGAAATAGGCTTATTTGGCGTCAAGACACCAAGGCGAGCGGACCGGCCTCGCTCATCCAATCTTGCCGCATATGGCAAGCAATTGCGATAATGACGGATGCCTTATTTCCAAAAATCAGTAAATGACATGCTTTATCAATCCGTACTTCAGTGAGACACGTTCCCCAGTCAGTAAATGACAATGGGGCCGGGGTACCCCAGGCCTCCCACAAGTATTGAGTGTTCACAGCCCCGTGGATTGTTGTAGCGAAGCCAGCAGTTTTCTCACAGAAACAAGTTGCATAATGTACTCAGTAAAACGTTGTCAGGTACATGTAACAGGAAAACTGACTGAGGTCGAAGTGACTAAGGCGCCGGGATTGATTTGACCACAAACAACGACAAGAGGGTGTGAATTACTTGGGTCGAAACGGACAGGGGTCGAGGTGACCTGCTGCCCCGGTCCTCAACTGCAGGCCTGAGGGCCTGGCTATACATAAGGCGTCCACATTTTAGAAAATCGCTGAAAGTAGGCAGAAAGAAAGCCCCCATTACGTGAAAACGCTAGGGGTCGATAGGGGTCGGATGACAGTTTGACACATTTCGTACCATTAAGAGTCGAATGATACTACATTGACTGGGTTGACCATATGACTTTCATCAAAAAACGTCCGGGGAAAAGTGAATACATTGGATATTTGACCAAACTTTACAAAGCATAAATTTCTCGATCAAAAAATTCACGCGTAGAAGTAATGAAAATTCGTAAAAAAATACCACTGCCTTGTACATCAGGCACTAAAATGTCGTAGGCGTGAAAATGAGTTTATTAGAAAATACACAGTGGCTCTTAAAATTAGTTTGAAAATTTAGCGTCTTTACCGCGGTATCGCTAGATGGCCGTCATTTTTGAAGCGAAGGCGAAGTGGTGGATTCTGGGATATCTTCCAGGGCGGCGTGGTCTACATACTACCTTGAATTAGAATTTGATCTGGCGAGCAAGATTACTTGTAGCTCTGCATACCGTGCTGTGTGTTCGTTATACGAGGCCGTATAACGCCGGGAACACAGAGCACGTTACGCGGGGCTAGTTCACAACTTTAATCATATGCAGCGTGTCTCAACAAGTCAACATTTCCAAACAGCGTGCACAAAATAATGAATATGTCAAATGAGAGTGTCTTAATGAGAATATGTCAAATGATACAAGAAAAATGGAGGTGGTAACAAATTGCGTACATATAGAACATTCAAGACTGGATTTTATTTTGAAAAATACCTAAACGATTTGTCAAATTTTACTATTCGCAGAGCTTTATCGAAATTTAGATTGAGTGATCATAGCACAGGGAACCCAGAAATCTGGTTGTTGTTGTTGTTGTTGTTGTTGTTGTTGTTGTTGTTGTTGTTGTTGTTGTTGACAAAGGAAATTGAACGAACATAACAGTTACTGTTGTGTTGTTGTTAATGTTTCAAACGTAATGTAGATGTCATAAGAATCGCTACAAGGGCACTACCATTACTTGGCCCGATACAACTCTCTGCTAACGTACACTCTCTTCATTAACTTACGTTAGAAGAGAGTTGTTTCGGGCCAAGTAATGATAGTGTCCTTGTAGCGTTTCTTATGACATCTACATTACGTTTGAAACATTAACAACAACAAAAAGTTATGTTCGTTCAATTTTATTGCTTAACAACAACAACAACAACAACATGGCTACGTCGATTGCAAAGCTGAGGAACTATTTATTATGATCAGTCACTGACTTCATTCGCTTACGATAGTAGACCAAGAATGTATTCAAATCACCGTAGTTGGCAAACTCCATTATCAGGTACGTAGGGTTGCCTATCGGTAAATAGACAGGTAAAAATGTTTTCAACCTTGTCTTTGATAAGCGTCCTTCGGCAGTCAATACTGGGAAATTCACTATATTCGCAAACTACCGAGCGCCCTGCTAAATGTCCTCATGCACCCATGTTCAAAAGTTCCATACATACAAGCCCCTGTCTGTTTGCCACCTTGCATACACACCGTTCGCTGATATTCACCTTTATCGGCACGGAATCTGAACTCTCTGACAAGAACACCGAATAGTACTTACCTGGTGCTGTACATGTTGCAAGAAGCTTGACAAGGTTTTGGTTTTCAGGAACAGATTTCATAATCTCTATTTCTGACCTTAGATTGGTATCAGAGATCTTGTCCGTAATGTCTGCCAAGACGAAGGAACAGGTAAGAGTATGATTTTTATGATGTTTGTCGGACATTCTGAATAATATCCATACTAACATCACTCTTTATCATACATACTGTGCCTGTATTGCCATCCTCCTATTGTTTTAAGGGTACTGATATGAACCGGTGTTTTAATACGTTAAAATACGAATTATATTTTCACTGTAACAGGAACTATTTACAGGTACGCGTACGAGTGACCTTCGAATACGGTGGTATACATGTACCAAAAAATAGCTGAGCGAATGGAACTTGTGACACTCCGAAACGTCATTGATAATCATGGTCAAAATTTTGTTGAATGCATTCAGTTCATGGGCATTGCAGTTAGGTACAATACAGTTTTACCAAAAATAAACAAGCAAATGAACCGACACCTTTCATTATTCACACAGTTCCCTCTCTACTGTCTATGGCCCACATGGTGTATTTTTATGTCGTCTACGCTGCTGAAGATTACGGTTCCGGTCGATCTGCAGTGCAGCATGACAGAACCGCTATACGACAAGTTTCCTGTTGACTAGTTTAAATATCTAGGTAGTGAAGGATACCGTGTATAGCCCATAAATGAGCCACAAAAATCCAACCATACTGAAAATGCTCGCAACAGAAAAGGTGCACATAATATATTTCCGATTTGTACAGTGAGATTCACAGGTCATGATCGTGTTCCGTGCGGATTTCGGATACGCCCAAGAAAGTCAAACTCGTTTACGTTGTTAAAACAAGTTTAGTTTTATTTAGGCGAACCAGTAAGGGAAATATACTTGCAGACTATTAAAATACCTTTGGAATGTTTTATTCGTATACCGTAAACGTATTGCAACAAAATGTACATGAACGAGTTTGGAACGCTATGATAACACAAGGTACTCACTTCACGTTTTCCCTAATCCGCTCACAAATTCCTTTCTAAGATGGTAAATTCGGCATATTTGACAACTGAGGACATGTATAATTCTTGCAGATAAACTGACTGGTACGGCTATTATGTTCAGTTTGCATTCATAGATGTCGTAGAGATGACGACTGATGTTACTCCATCTTTTCCAGCAACGAACCAAGCGTCAACCTTGAAATAGTCATAGAACTTTCCAGAGTGTATAATCTTTTCCAGCAAACGTTTCGTTGTTGTTCACTTCCAACGCGAGTTGGCCACATTTCATGTACGGATCTTCGGAATGACGCCTGGTTGAGCATATTCTTGCTTTCTGTCCTGCGATGGGTGTAAAGTTGACTTAACAACCATGGGAGACTCGTCTTCAACGTTGTTGTTGCCTATATTGGGCGATTGCTCCTGTTGATAAAGATGATAAACAATGAAGAAGCGAAGAGAAAAGCAAATGAAGAGGAAACAAGTTGTCTAATCGTGTACAGTAGCCGCTTCACTTTTTAACGTCGTTCTCTATCATTACTTGTCCTTGTACGATTTTCTTTGTTTTTAGGGAGCAATAAGACAATTTTCTCGGTAAATTTGGAAAACAAGTAATAATTCCTTACTTTTATTGAAGGCCCGTGCTCATAGTAATAAGCAACTAACATTCAGGTAACGCCATGGTAAAAGGAATTTATGGGTTTTTATGTTTTATTTTTTTTTAAATTCTGTGAATTTGTTTTCATTTAACTCTTCCTGAGCTATTCTGTAAAATATCTCTCCCATCCATCGTCTACGGAGAATCATTATGTAAACTTTTATATCGATTCATAGACAAGCAGAAAACATTACCTAACAAGTACGATCAAATACGAATATGTTAAGCTCTGTATAGAATTCTCACTTACAGCACGTGCTCAGTCAAAATGGAGTCTAAGTATTGGGTAACAACAGTTAAACAGATGAAAGTGGCATTGCGATATGATGATCACGTGACGGAAATTGAGGATTTTATTTTACATTGCGTCTGCCAATCTTTCATATCAGATAGAGTTCGGACTGTGTTTAAAGTTTGGACTGAAACAGAAACGTGATATTTCTGATGAAGAAGTACGTCAATATTCTTATCTAGTTTCATTTTGTGTCAGTTCAGCCATAAAACTCTTTGATGACCTTCTATTACTCAAAGTCCCTCATCCGAACAGATTGCGGTAATATATCGTCTTCTCCAGTACTTCTTCAGGAAATTCGCTTACATTAACGTTGTTGTGACGTAACAGTAAATTTAAATCAACGAAACGAACGAAGATTGTAATGGAAAACCAAAAGACAAACGGATACAGCCTGCCGAGCCAGTGTATCAATTATTTCAACATTTTCATAGTGGTTGATTTCAACTATCGATAATTCTTCCACAGGCACATTTTGCCAATCTGCTTAAACTGAAATAAAGTGAAATATAATGAATCAATGATTTAAAACATTATAGCGAAATACATTGTGATCAAGCTTACAAACTACTGTCTTTAAACAGTACGTATGTGATACTTGTACAGGTATAATAATTTTTGCAATATTAAACATATTTATGGAAATTTGTAAATTGTAAATTATTATATGGTTTGGTTTTCTTTGCGGGTGTATATTCGATACAAACCGATCAATATGAGGGTGCTCTTTTAAATATGAGGAATTATTTTGTAACAAGTACCTGTTGCAGCACCTGTCCTGACTTCTTCGTAAATATGTGTGCGTTTTAAAACTGAGACGGAAAAGTAGAAAAATTGACCGTGAGTCATAGGGAGAGACAGAAAGGGAACATGTCAGATAGACAAATATTCAGAGACAGAGAAATTGATGAAGAAAGATAATGTGGCAATGAGATCTACAAACATACAAAATGGTGGTCAAGACACAATATTGAGTAATGCATTATAACTATGTATGTATGTATGTATGTATGGATGGATGGATGGATGGATGGATGGATGGATGGATGGATGGATGGATGGTTGTATGTATGTATGTATGGATGGATGAATGGATGGATGGAGGTAGCTAGCTAGCTAGCTAGCTAGATACATACATACATACATACATACATACATACATACATACATACATACATACATACATACATACATACATACATACATACATACATACATGCATGCATGCATGAAACATACATACATACATACATACAAAGAGAGAGAAACAAATAGAACACGTTACGTATTTGTAGGTACCGCATTGAGTTTGAACAGGAAGGGGTATTTATTTGCCCTGAAAATGTCAAGAAATAGCATATTTTGAATAACGCAAATAGTGATTTTGAAGAGGGGAATTGTGGTAATTATATTTGTTCACAGGGGAAAATGCAGCTTTGGGGAAATCTTTACATGCAGAGTATCTTGGAAGATTATCCGCTTGCTATTTAGTTACAAATCATTGACACATGAAACATTTATAAACAACCAACCCGATTTTATCTCCAAGCAGTTACACATTAGACTTTAAACTCTTAACACCGGGCTATTTGAAGTTTTGTACACTTTGGCACTTTGCGCTTTGCATATGTCCGTTGGTTGGAAACGTAGTAAGGATCGCAATTTGCTGCACACGCTCACGGCTTGACCGTACGAGCTCATACACTCAGTACACTGGCAAGCTGACACGGTATTCCTCCTTGTAATAATACACAGCTTCTAGAAACCCTTTGAATTTTGAACTGTTTCTCACACTGAACTCCGTCTCATATCTGGTGAAGCTGTATAAAAAGCTCCTTATGGCTTGCAACACCAGGAGAAACGTTGTAAGAACAAAACAAACTCCCGACGATATCCGATCGGCCCTCTCGACGAGGTCCCGATAGTCGTGTATGAAAGTTTCGTGTGGATATTTAATGAAAAAATGCTTTAAATGTAAAAAATGTATTTCGTGCGTGAATAAATCTTATAATGTAAAATGTGAAGGATTCTTGACTACCGGCATGGATGCTATTTTTCGAACTAAGAGTCGGACAAAGGTACATAACATGTAGTCGGGTGGTCAGATCTGTCAGGTGGTGAAGTCTCCTAAATACATCGGATATTTACCCACGATTTGACAAAGTATCGTCTAGTATCAGAGTTAAAGTCCGAAATCGCCGATATTTATCGGTTTAACATCGGTGACTTCGCAGACCCGGCGTGCCGAAACACGGTGCAAGTAAATCCAGTATCGTCTGGTATCGATATTAGAGTCCCGCAATCATTGCCGATATTTATCGGGTAATGAATATCGGCGTTTTCTCAGACCAGGCGTGGCGAGACACAATAGGCAAGGAGTCATTCTAGTACCTTGTAGTATCGATATTACCAGGTATAGTCCCGAAATTGCCTATATTTATCG
Organism: Ptychodera flava; assembly: GCA_001465055.1. Lineage (NCBI taxonomy): Eukaryota > Metazoa > Hemichordata > Enteropneusta > Ptychoderidae > Ptychodera > Ptychodera flava. The sequence continues at coordinate 40,404 of LD345034.1, forward strand.
GGTATATATCGGTGCTTTCGCAGACCCGGGCTGTCGAGATAAGAACACTCTGTGCGTAGTTTCGTCTTCGGATATTAGAGTCCAAAATCGCCAATATTAATATTTATCTGGTTAAAACAGGTCATAGTACGCTGACTCAGTATGTCAAGATACGAACCACATTGTGTAGTATCGTCTTGTATCAGTATTAGAGTCCCAAAATCCCTTATAAAACAATCATCCTTGAAAGGTGCAGAGCGTAACTTTGTATATTTGACAGTTTTTAACATTGTATTACCTCGCCCGACTTCCTTTAGCCACTGTATTCGAAAAGGAGTTCTGTGGGTAAAACTAACTCCGTTTTTGTTCTTCATTGTGTCATTTTTGCACCCACATGCACAACATTTAATCATTTTCCATGCTACTGAGCATTAAAAGTTGTAACGTGCAGAACTACACTACTGCAGTCATAGACTCCAATGCTACGGCAAGCTATCACACACGTTCCTGTATCGCCGATGACGTCACGCACGTTCCTCCCATGAGTCCTTTCGCCCCCATGGGATTCATAAATGCCGTCTACTTCAACGTGGCTTTTCGTCACGCCGTAGTCGTCGGCGCGTGCAAGTATGTTGCAAATTTGAGCTGCATTTTATACAAGGGTGATTTTAGAAGGGATAAAAGGTGAAATTCGCTGGACTTAGGTTTCCCTTTAAGTTACAAGTAATAGCTGCATCATGATGTTGGGGCTCTTCTACGTTATGTTGTGCTAGTAAATGCTGGTTGGTTTAGCTTGAAAAAAACTTGGGTATCCGTAAAGAGTGGTACATGTTATTTTTCTGTTATTCTGTATTTACAGGTATACTGTTCGGAATGATCTTTCATGATTTCTACTTCTGCATTTCTTAAGCTTTAGAAACATTTTGATCAATTAAGACAATGGTGTCCCCTATACTTTTTTGTCATGTGCCCAATGACGAGAAAAAACTCATTTACCTGATGGTATTTTGCTGTTTAGACCTTTCAGACCTCCACTTGGTGATAGTGAAGATGTTACATATGGTTAAGAAAGGCACAAGTAATTGTAATATATTGTAAGACATTTATTGTTGTACTAAAAACTCAAAGGAAATAAATATTTTGAATTAAATAGTGTGAAATGTGTAGCTTGAATTTTCTGAAAAAGGAATATCACTTTCCTTTCAAGTTCTGTAGCAGAAATGAACAAAACTACTCAAAATATTTACAGTGATTGGGATGGAATGCAGTATCTATTTGATCGGTCATCTTTCAGCCACTTCCCACATTTTGTTACCAAAGCAAAAGCAAAATATCCAGGCACATATGTAGATACTTGAAATCTGGGTTTTGTTAATTCAATTTTGCCAATGTCATCATTAAGAAGAGCCGAGTGTACTTAGGTATTGGGAAGGCTTGCACGAAATAAATTCTCTACTACATAAATACATTTTTACTTGACGATCGGGACTTGGACAGAGGACCGATCGGACATCATCGGGAGTTTTAGCTGGTCTTGTACGAAATACACTCTTTACAATAATAGACGATACTAGATTTTTTAAAATCGCTGGCAAATATCCAAAATAGATCGGAGATTTCGTCACTTAACAGATCTGAGTAAGCCCGACTTTCTCAGTTCGACCCAAACTTTGAAATATAGACGAGACTAGAGATTTGTCAAATTGCGGATAAATATTTTCCGATATATATCGGAGATTTCGCAGCCGTAAAGATCTGGCAAAGCTCGACATACAATCAGTCAATCATTCCGTATCATTCACAAACCAAAAATTAATTTTAAGCGACTGATGAAGAAAAGTCTGTTTTAGAAACGTAGTTTTGAAGGATCGCAGGTTTACTTGGAGTCTCCAATCCAGTTCGGGGTCTGTACAAGCACAGTGACTCCCTCCACGGAATCATACACAAAACACAAACAACCAAGGTATGAACGATGTGTGGAGATTTTTTCCCATTATTACATATCTTGGTTCAAATTGGTATAGTTTGATTTCAGTCGGGGGAAAAGTAATACTCGATGTCAGAAATAGCGCTGTCCGGGCTCTCCAAAGTCCGACGGTCTTACGAACGCGCTGAACTGTTCACAGTACTCCTCCAGCTGCAAGCTCCAATCTTCTGTATCGCCATGGAATTCCGAGCTCATTATCATAAATGTCGTCTACTTCAACTTCTCTTTTCGTCGCGCCGTAGTCGTCAGTGCGTACAATTATGTTGCAAGTTTGAGCTGCATTTTATTCAAGGGTGATTTTAGAACTGATAAAAGGTGAAATTCGCTTGACTTCGAGCTAAGCTCCATGCTCGTAGATGATCGCTACAGACAGCCAGGCCTGTGTAAACATAGCGTCCCGCATTTGTTTGCACAAGGCTCTCTTGAAGCAAAATAATGAACGAAAATATAGCCCTGTAGTTCGTGAACGTTTGGGGTCGATAGGGGTCGATTGCAAGTTTTGATAAAATCTTACACTTAATTTTACAATATGACTATTGCTGTCTTTAAAACACCGAAAATTTATGAAATAAACGGCCGGTGAAAAATGCATGCAACTTGACTTTCGGCTTGTTCATGCAACCAACTAAATTTAAAAGAAGAAAAACGCCTCTGTTTTGGATGCAAGCTGTCTAGGAACATAAACCTGCTATGCTGGTGAACAAAAATCACATCTGATCTAAAAATGGGATCATGTAACTGGGAATGTACCACTTACCAGCACCTTGAAAAATTCAGAAAAACTCGTGTCTTCCAGCGTGTTAACTTGCGCAGCGCTGCCATGTTGCCGCTGTGCGTTATGGGATAACTTCCGCCGCCGCCTGCCAATCCCAGTCCCATGGCCAATCAACCGATATCTGCCCTGCCCGACAACAAAACTAAAATCTGCTCCCTGCCGGCCAAAAACATGTCCCCTGCCCAAGCAAAACTAAAATTTCCCCTGCGCTCAAAAACTGCTCCCGGAATAGCTTATTCGATGAATAGCTCCGTTGGCTGCACCTGAGCTAGTAAGAACTGTAGCTTCAGAAGTTATTGTGCGCTGACCAGGTGACTCGTTTATGGTCGTATCAACTTAACCAAACTAAGCTGCATTGAGGACATTCTTTACTGTGTGTAACAATGGGAGATAATGTAACAGAACTCATAAGATCAAAATGTTAGGTGGTTAGAATGGAAAGGGGAAACTTTGACCAGCTCAAAAAGATCTCGAGGCCTCTTAGAATGCATGCAATTAAGGAGTACAAGAAGGGATACAAGTAAAAATTACAAGAATTTAAAATGAAAAACGAATTGTGAAAATTATCCTCCTGTTTACTTATTCGCTAAAAGATTTACATAAACTTTATTTTGCTGAACAAATCAAACAAAAGACAAACAAAAATACCGTCTGACTGCATGAGTTTATAGATGCACACAAAGTGTAGTCCGATGAAATTACAAAACTAACACTGATATTAGCGAGATAAGGGCTCTTGTGTCGTTTTACAGTTAAAAAGAACTCTGACTTGTATGAGCCATTCGGAAAGAATGACTCATAAGCTTTCAAGTTTTGTTTTGAGAAAGAGAACTAAATGTGACAAAATCAGAAAATATTCTTATATATGACAACATACCAACTTAGTAAAGGTACGATTTAAGACGAAAATGAAACAGATATTAGCAGGTATTTTAAATGGAGTTTCTGTTTTGTGAGATTGTGAAAACTAATGAACCATGTTTAACCTTTAACTTACTCATAGAAATTTCCGCCCATGTGTCACGAAAACTTCGGTGGTTTCGTTAATATATTATCGAGCGTGACATACAAACACGAGTCCATTCGTGATTTGTTTGTACCTGTATGGTCGATAATCTGGACTTTGATAACAACTTGTGATAAGTTCTTTATTGTCAGGTGAGAATAAAACCCACCTGTATTGACTCGGTTCATCATGGTTCATGTTGTTTTGACAATACATTTATTTTTGTGTACTACGCATGTGTGTACCGGTAAAAAGATTCTATATCAACCGTGATTGATAGAACGAGCTTTTAACAGCAGAAGACATTTCCTGCTTTGCAGTCCGAAAGTAACGTCAACAAAGACTATCTCGCACCTTTATGAAAGTGTCAGTTACTTCTACCGTGTAGGGTTACGTTGAATGCCAGGGTCCCCTTTTCGTTACTTGATATACACACATAGACTCCATAGTCTCTGCCAGGGTCAGTGTTGTTGATAATTAAATGGCTGACGCGAATTGATTTACCAGGGTTAGCGTCAATCCTGAAAATATCAGTAATAGGTACAATGTCGTCCTCTTTCAGGCGAAACCACGTAGTTGATGACGCAGGGTAACTTTTAACTTCACATGTCAGAATAGAAACCTCACCTTCGTTGGCCGCAGATATACTGTTCTTGATTTTGTTCAGCGCAGTTGGCGGATCTGAAAACCATAATGTTGGAATTATAGTATATATTAAGATGATACTCGATTCAATATTTCATATAAACTTTCACAGAAGTATGTGGAAAGTAACTTTCCTTTCAAGCTTTCACCACAACGCCAGAAATACCTGAATCATAGAAATGTGTGCAATTTAAACCCTTTCTGCACAAAGTTACCGGCGACTTGATCGAAGTTATCACATTTTGCTAAAACTTTAATTTGCCCATGCAAATATTGATCACTTCACTATTCATACATTTTGTTTGGTGTCTATATGTTCTACCGTCTGTGCATATGTTCGTCTTTTTATATGTACATAACAGTACTCATGTTTTTCAATACCATTCCTTCCTTATCGTCCCTATGATCGTGATGAAATCTTGTGTTACAAATAGAGAATGACTCTGTTCAACTTACACATCACAATAACTTTAATGAAACTGTTTCCGGTTCCTAGGCTTCCAAGTTCAGGACACAGTCGGTTCACAGCGATGCAATTATAAATCCCATGATCTGTTCTCTGAATCTTATTTATAACCAGTATACTTCCAGGTACCGAGCTTCCGTCAGGACGAATCCATTTAACCAATGATGGCGGATTGGAATCTACCAAACAATCTATAGTCAGGTCGT
>LD345035.1:13542-73002 GCA_001465055.1 Ptychodera flava
TTTAATGGAGAACCAGATATGAACTGAATGTGCTCATGTGTTGATATCCGGTGAACAGACTAGAAAATTTTAGCATTTAGTCAACAGAACAACGTGTGCTAATGTGACCACTGAATGGAAGGAATGACGTGTTATATGAATGACAGATTTTGAGTTTGACAAAATTACAAACTCAGTTATCTAGCACTGAAATTGACTGCTGATGACTCGACATGTATTGACATTTATCAGACACTACTGGATGCATGAAATAATACAGTATGACGTAAATTACTGCATACTTTTTGACTGTTATGAAATTGTGTAAAAACAATTGTACCTTTGACCTGTCTAAAACGACGACGAGCAAGAAGATGTTACGCAACATTTGCAGACCTCAGATTAATCACTACCAAAACACACAAACAAAGTCAGACAGTGTATATTCTGACAGCAGTTCAATTGAGCACACGACGCGGAGTGGAAGACAGACTTCTGATAAGACTAGACGTATAAACGGTCTACTGCCAGAGTAAATATCTCTGACGAGCGTTTATTGTATTATGTTTTCAATATTCCTGTCAATAAACCCACTTCATACCAATATAATGGACACCCGTGTGAGGCGTGTAATATGAACCATCAGATATCTGTTATATCATTATATGTAGCAGGTTTCATCAACTTTCGCACAGTACTCTCAGAGTTAAATCACTAATTACAAAACTTTATTTAATATGTAAATGAGCTAATTATTAACTTGACACGCCCAATGCTTCTCAGTACAATTGAACATTTATCAGATCAATATCTGTAGCAAGTTTCATCAAATGTAATGCTGTAATTTCGGAGTAATATCACTAATTGCAAAGCTCGCTAAATATGCAAATGAACCCTCAATTAACTCCACACAACTAAATGCTTTACATCACAATTAGATATCCATCGGATTAGTATCTGCAGCAGATTCATCAAATTTTGTGCAGTTATTTTGGAGTTATATGACTAATAACAAAATTTCATAAAATATGCAAATGAGCTGTTTGTTAACTTGACAAAGCCAAATGCTTGTCAGTACAATTCGATATTTATCAGATCAATATCTGTACCAGATTTCACTGACTTGGGTGCCGTAATTTCAGAGTTATATACCTAATTACAAAGTTATTAAATATGCAAATGAACCCTTAATTAACTTGACACTACTAAATGCTTTACACCACAGTTAGATATCAGTCAGATCATTATCTGCAGAAGAATTCAGCAAATTTGGTGCACTTATATCAGAGTTATATGACTAATTATAAAACTTCATATAATATGCGAATAAGCTATTCAATAACTTGACACAGCCAAATGCTTCTAAGTATGATTAGATATATATCAGATCAATATTTGTTGCACGTATCATCAAGTTTGGTGGAGGAATTTCAGAGTTATGTCACTAATAACAAAAGTCGTTAAATATGCAAATGAGCAGATAATTGACATGACACTCACAGTATCATCATTATGTTCTGAGATTGTCATCTGTGAAAAGTTTCATGAAATTTTGTACAGTATTTCTCGATATATGCCTACACTGTCATAACCGTCTCCATAGGGAAACCACTGTACGGAAAAAATGATATTGCATAACTTCATTAATATGCAAGCAACGTAAAGAAAAATCTAATCAGTTCTTGCAAGTAGCATATGGTACCTGTGTACCGAATCTGACTTGAATCTGTTCTGGCGTTTTTGAGTTATCGTGTTAACAGACAGACAGACAGACCGACACACACTAACACACACACAGACAGACAGACAGACAGACAGACAGACATTGCTATGACATTAGCCAACGTGTGAACGCGTGAGCTAGAAATGATTCATGATTTACTTACTCTTGATAGAATGTGGTGTATAACACCGTGTCACTGTCACTTGTGCCAACAGGCGGATCCAAGGTCACAGTGCAATTCAAATTAGGGCAAGCATATGTCACATTGGTTGGAACATCACCTAATAAAGCAACATACGAATGTCTTCCTAGTGTTATATTGTACGGTTGTCAGCATAGAACTGCCAAACTGTGAAATGCAATATTTTTATTACAATATGTGATATATAATCTGCTAACCTCCTCCCAGGCCATAACCATTTAACGCTTCTTACATTTCAGTCATGGCTCTTACCTTTTTCCAAAGTCGACTGCTAACTGTACTCTTTGCAAAAGTTTCGATTCTGAACTTATTTGACACATAAAAGTTAAATAAATATTTTGATATGATAGGGATAAGTTCATTTTTATAGCCTTCTTGGAATATTTTCTGCCATTCAAGGCACAAAAAGTGAGTAAGGGCATATTTTATTGCTGGAGCTAATGAAAAGAAAACAAAAACTGATGAATTGTCTAAGAGCGATTAAGATGACACAATCAACACCCCGTTAGTGACTCAACCTTAAATTTCAAGTTCTAAGCTTCGAAGCTATTGAATAAGATCATTTTACGGTGAACAATGTGTATTATTCATTTAGTCACTACTTGGTGCAGTCAGAAGTGTCACATTAATTACAAGACATGAAGTCTTTCGTCACATTTTTATTACATTTCGTCATTTTCAAAGAGATTCCATGCTTCTTAAGCGAGAGTAGCCAATACAGAAGTCCAAGAGCAGCTGATATCAGTGGTTTTTCATCAGTTAATGTCATAGTTCGTAATTTAGCTGACTTTGTCAAGAGCTGTAAAATAATCTTAATTAGCATTGGATAGCGAGCAGCTGTAACTTTGGTGTGTCCCTTTTTGATCAGTTTATTAAAAAAAGTCCATGTTTGTCTTCAAAGATCGTACTGAAATTCAAAAATATTCCGCTTGCCGGTACGGCTTTCTATAGTAAGACTGCAAGCCAGCATTATTGATAACACTTTATGCTTTATGCCCAATAACATTTGTGTTAACAAATTCACAGATTAAACTAAAAAGGTGAATACTCAAATAAATGACACAATGACACGGTTAAAGAGAAGATAAGGCTTGGACGCAGTAGCCTGAAGCGCAAGCCCCGTTGCAATACTGATTACACCAGTATATCAAGGAATCTGCGAATTACGTACAAGAGCATAAGCCAGATGCAAAGAAACCTCTTTGGAAAACTAGAGCTTAATAATGGCTGCTTGTTATACTCATTCAACTACTTTATAAAACTACGTCATAATTACCTCTGACCAAAACAAACGCAAGGACAATTCCCACAAATACATTCAACATCTCCAAACGAACCTTCGCCATGTCACACACGTGGTAGTATCATGCTAGTTCGGAGTCCAACGCTCTTCTCTTCATGACCGCCAGCCTTGTATGATCAGATCTGCTGAAGCCAACGCGGTGACGAAGTTTTAATTTATTGGAACCCAACCCCCGACAGTGTTGTGATAGAAGCTCCACTGTGCGCTCTTGAGCTGCAAACTTCAACCAATTAAAATAACAGCTTCGGTGCAGGGAGTTTAACACGGATTTTGGCAAATGAAACTCTTTCTGACCTCATTACAAATTGAATTTGAGCATTGATGCAGAGAATCACATTCTTTAAGCAGGCAACAATAATAAATATTGCATAATAGTGGAGAAAATGAAGAGAAACAAAATAACGAACAACCCATTACAGACAAAACATCCGCGCATCCAACCGCATTTGAGCAATATCAGTCCTAGCTATATTTAGCTAACCATACAAGAAAGTACCAGCCGATAAATGCACTTCATACATTGTAAGGTAGAAATCGAAATAAAGTGCATTAGTTCTACTCTATGTCATTACAAAGTACTTTACAGTGCTTGCATTGTACACATGAATATGTAGACGGTTGCGAGTGCAGTGACAGAACGGACTGGCCCCCGTTTGTCTTTGTGCGCGTATGTGAGTGCACGCGCTGAGTGTGTATCAAACAGTACACTATTCGGATGTGACGAGTCAAGATATTTGTCCTCAGCATCATATCCATAGAGCTATAAATATGACCTTTATGAAGCACGTTTGCGATCATCGTATCTTTTCAGGACAAGGCTTACTTTGTCAAGAACCCTCTCTATAGTTTTCTCTAAGATAACCGAAGACTAACGTCTAGCATCGTCCTCTTGTATCTGTCAAAAGCGTAAACTGCTCATTTGATGGTGAAAGGTCTCCAATCTCATTCAACATTAAACTACATTAAATGATCTGTTCTGAAACACTGTTCTTTCCATGATCTGCTGGGCTGCATGATGTGGCGCACGTTTGTGCATATTTATCACCCTGCCGGACTTCTGTAATTCTTGGTTAGAAGTGAAACTTATAATTAATCAGCATTGGTCATCCGAAAAGGCGTCCGTAGTAGTGAAGAGTTACTGTTCATTGAAAGACTGGTTACAAACATATGTAACTCAACCCATACGTAAAACATCTGCGAGTACTTCGTGTGTCCTCCTGAGTAAACATTGGCTGATTCTCTTCCACATCTGGAAGATATTGGTTACAGACCCTGTTGGCCAGTGACATTATTTGCATTACCGTTTTGTCTCTTCGCGCAACCTCTTTACCAATCACTTGTAAGTCGTCGCAAGTAGTGTTATATATCAAATATCAATGAAAGATCGAAATCCCGAAAATTTCTGGAGAAAACGAATTGAACTAATTTGAGAGAATATGATCTTTTAATTATTCAAATTGATCAAACATGTTAGGTTTCCTATTGCTGAAAGTTGCAATAATACAAATTACCTACCATCAAAACAAGCGAAAAGCACGAGCTTGATACAAGGTGATTGTATCTCGTGAACCTTGCTTCCAGGAAGACCATATACCAAAATAGTAATCAGGTTGAACCATTACTAGTCCAGTTAACATTTAACGTTCCCCCCTGAGAGTTACTGATACATGTTATTTGAATTTTATTATATAAACAAATTTCAACCCTCTCGAAAGTAACAATAAATTCAGTATGACGTAAAAGGATAAATTCGAGTGTAGAAGAAGACAGAAAGCGCAAGCAATGCAGTTTATAGCCATGTTTATTAGATATGACCTAATCGTTCGCATAGCCTAACAGTCAGTAAAGATGGTACAAATACTGAGCTTATGTTGTGTTCACTACCTTGAAATTGTACACACAAATATTTGATTTGCGATTGTTCAAAAACTCAGCAGTTTACATCTATGTTATGTAAGTAGTACAATCAGTCATATGAAATTGAAAAACTGTCAAGGAGCACCTCCCGTTCACGAGAATATTTCTTGAGGCGCAGAAGATTCTTTGCGAGTTTTTTTTCTGAATCATTCCTTTATATTCTGACTACAAAGAAATGACCCGCTTTTCGCCAAGACTAGGTAATTTTGCTGGTGGACAGATCCGTACCAAAGGCTATCTGGAGCTCAGTTTAGCGATGTATCAATTGCGTAGATTGAGGTTTTATTGTATGATAGTGACATGTAAGTGTTTAAAGGAGTAACAGCATGTGGAGACAAAATGTAATCACAGGTTTGACATAATTTATTATGGTCAACAAGTTAGTAACTCGACTTCAGTACAACGCACCCAGGGTAGCCAATAACAGCTATACTCAACAAGTCATCATTGATGACACAGTCCCCACTTGTTTAATGGGTACTTTGATTATAAGTCCCGGAAGAGAATAGAGTTTTGTTCATTAATTCGGTCTGTGGTTAAAGATGAGTTCCATGGTGGTGAAAACGTTAAAACAATTAGGGCTGCCACCCTAATTACAAAATCTCATTAAATAAGTCAACTAAAAATAAACCAACTGGACATTGCCAAACATTTTTGCATTCTATTATGACTCTGGCAGATTATCACGTGTACCACATTTCCTACCCGATACCTCAAAGTGTCAATGGATTGTATTACAGCACTGTGAGATTAATATCTGTACAAAGTTTCATGAAATTTATTGATGGGGTGTTTCTGGAATTATCACTCTAATTAGGAAAGTTCAGTAAATATGAAGATCAACAATTAACTCACATGACACTACATAGAGTCTCTGTCAATATTAAAGCAATGTGAGCTCAACATCTGTACCAAGTTTCATGAGATAAATATCTTCTACATATCTATGCACACTATTACATCACCAAAAGATCAACATCTGTGCTACATTTCATCAAATTTGATGCATTATTTCTAGACATATCATACCAATTATGAAAGTTTATCGAATATGCAAATTAGCAATTAATTGACATGTTACTGCTTTATGTCTTCACATGGTATTAGAGTACAGATAGATCAACATCTGTACTCAACAACTTTGACACAATGGTTCTGGAGATAGCCTTCCGATTAGGAAAGTTCATTAAATATGCAGGTTAGCAATTATTTCGCATGACACTCCTAAGTGTCTTTGTACACCATTATGAGACAGTCTGAAAAGATCTGTAACAAGTTTCACCAATTTTGCTGCAGTATTTCTGAACATATCACCCTAATAACAAAAAATCAACAAATATGCAATTAACTGATGCAATACTGACATATCTCGTTGTGTGCTATCAGAGATCTGTGCAACAAACATCCTTACAAAGTTTATGAAATTTAGTGCAGTTGCTATACAAAAAGAGATCTTTTTCAAAGAGTCATTGTCAATAACATAGTCCTCGTTTTTAATAAAATTGCCGTCACATGCCTATTTTGGATTGCATCACAAAACAATTTGACATGCATATGTATGACATAGTAGTAATCCTTGTACCAAATTTGAATAAAATCACTCCAGGTATCTCTGAAATATCTTATTGAACGGACGCACGCACGCACGCACGAACAGACATGACCAAACTTATGAGTCCCCCCGAATGATGTCCGTTGAGACTAGCAAATCATTCTCTCAGGAGATTTTATTCATCTTACAACCCTTGTGAATTGCGATCCTTATTCTGTTCGAGCACTAGATCCAAGATGCAACGATCACATTAACCGATAAGAAATACCAAGGAAGATCTTTTGATCGGTTGACCTAAAATTGATTTCTAGCGAGAAAGTACCAAGTTAAAAACATGATTGTTTGACCTAACGAATAGCGTTAAGTGGAGTACAACTGTGAAACTGTATGAGATACTTGTAAAGCTACATTCAGTAGTAAATTATTTACTCTATCAAAGGATCAGTAGGAGTACAACTGCCTGTTGGATCTAACGATGAGTTGTTTGTGAAGCTAGGTTCAGTAGTTAATTAAATACTCTAGGAAAGGATGTTTTAAGTTGGTTGAAGTACAGGTGTCGAGAGCTATTACATGTTGAAGAACGAAGACTGCACCACATTGTCAAGGAAAGAAGTACGTTGATCAAAGAGGGAATTTCCGTCCTTCAGGGATGAATACTTATTATTATCATTATATTATTATTACTTTTATTATTTTTATTTATTTATTTAGTTTTCCATTTATTTATTTATTTGTTAAAAGACGGTAATCCGATTACAATACAACTATTGTAACAGAGTATAAAAGCAAAAAATATATTAACAAATCATCACATAAACCAAAAATATATTTAAAATCGGTGAAAAGAAATGTCGCAGACAATACATGCTAATTTAGATCAGAGCCTTCATTTCGATATTTATGGAAAGATAACCATGTAATTCTGATTTAAAAGTCCACAAAGCTTCACAGACTCGGATATATATGAGAATGGAATTAAATTTTTTGAAGCTCGATCAACACATTTTTAACTCATGGTTGCCACTACTAGTGCTACGAGTATTTAAGCGATTTATTTCTGAGAGAGGTCGGCTTAATTAACTAATCTATTTTGATGCGAGGTCACTTAAAGCTCGGGCGTCATAGTAGCTGTGAAGTATACAATTACTACGAAAATCAGTTTGCAACAAATTCAAACTACCAAAAGCTTTTCCAGAAGGAAAAGACGAGTCAACTTAAAGAATTACTCTACCGGCCCTTATCTTGTATTTTTACGATCTCTGGAGATATGATAAGACATTATTGGCCAAAAAATGCAACAGTAGTCAATTAGAGACAAGAACAAGCGTTGTAAACCAAAAAAAAAACCATTTTGAGAAAACGGGCGTAGTCATCTTAAAACACCAATTCTGGCAGATAAGTTTTAGAATGAATTATCTATTTGATCATCTATCTGAACACCTTGTAGTCTGCAAACAGCACCACTGTCAATGAGATTATCATTGATTTGAATGTGAAATGAAATATCAGAATCGTCTACGCGAGACATTCCTGGGCGAGAGGCAATGATGATAGAATTTGTTTTTGGTGTTCATTATCATGCTATTGTTAAGAACCTTGTCAGAGGTTGGAACGAAATCTCCATTCATTCTCCTCTTAACATATCATGGTCATGTCAACTCCCGAGACACAAATAGCATGGTCATCGTCAAAGATATATCAGCTTCCCGTTAATGGAGATTAAAATTGGATCCTTTAGGTGCACCGCACGTAGTCGACAAAACAGTGGAATGTGATTTCTTCCCGTAAGATATTGAAACCGTTTCAGTGAAAAACCAGAAAGCTAGAAAGCCTGTTAAATGAGCAGTGAAAACCTGGGTAACATTCCTATTATAAGTTAGCTTGTCACCCTCTTACAGATTGCAAGTACTTTGTGAACGAGAATCATTATAAGACAGAATATCGTTAATAGAATACCAAATAACAGAAGAATTAGTATTTTTTCTGAAAATATCACGATAGTACTATTGTTTTGCATGAGATTATCTGTGTACAACTCTGTTTCTTAACAGCAACCAATCATTTGGAGATTTAGATCAGCTAGCCTTTACGAGAGGATAATTTCGACATGGATAGGATAAAGAATGGCCGGAAAGAACCATGTGGCTGTTTCTCTAAACTGTTGTTTTCTTTGATTCAGCAGGGACAGTATTTATTCATCGATCAAACCTATCCGGTCCGGGAGTAAAATTGTTGTCCAAAGGTAAAATGTACAATAAATTTGGTCTGAGTTTTTTTAAGATTCAATAGTTTCACATAGTGTGTTAGCCCAGTTGAAGACAAAGCGTACAAAAGTAGAACGCGGGGAAAAAGCTAGGTACTCCTAAGAGAAATCCAGCCTCGAAAGGTTCGCTCTCTTCTGAACAGAGAATCGACATTTTTATCTCCGCGTTGGTATAGATTACAGGCAGAAGTGGTCTTGTAGACACTGCAACCAGTACAATAAATACACATCCATGCCATCTTTAATTACGGACAAGAATACATATAGAGAAGAATTTCAGAAAATTTCAAGCAAAACGCTTGGTTTACGATGTTTCAGGGTCAATATATGCTTTCTCTAACATCACTCTATTAAATGGTCAAAATACTGTGTCGAGTTACTATGTGCTGGGTGTTTCATTTCGTCAGCATCATTCATTGGTGAATATTATTCGACAACTTTAAGTAAAACTGTAAAGTATATACATGCAACTTTTTTTATATAAGTGACGACTGTGATGATTCCTTAATTTTTCCTTGCCACACTAATATTCCATGAAGGTATGGGGTAACGCAAAAATTCATGGTGATGTGTGACAGAGACATTTGTCCGAAAATAATTTACTTTTATACAAAAGCTGTTTGTACCAGAGTTATCAGAATTAATAAGTGATTGTCATACAAATTAGCAACAGAACACCGTTTCTGTAGGATAAGTTTTATGGTTAGACACATAACCCCCTAAAGTGTTTTCTTGTCAGAGAGAGGAATGTTGTTTTCGCTGCCCTATCGCGGAATATTGCAATGTCTATAATTTGTCAATAGTGGGGGAACACTATGGAATTGGATTCATCAGGAAATATCTCTCTCAACAGACTTGTCTCATTCTCATGTATTCAACTCTTTCTGCCAAGCTAGACTACAGCAACTCCCTACTCTACGGTTTACCGGACTCATACATCAGATTACTACAGAGAGCACAAAACTCGGCTGCCCATCTCATCACAAAAATAAGGAAAAGGGATCACATTACACCAATCCTGAAGGAACTTCACTGGCTCCCCGTGTCATACAGAATTCAGTTCAAAATCCTACTTCTCATATATAAATCAATACATGGACTCGCTCCTTCATACCTGGCTGAACTCGTTGAAGTCAACACCCCTAGCAGATCTCTCCGATCAAGTCTAAAAACCACACTTAAAGTTCCACGAACTCGGTTAAAATCATACGGTGACAGATCCTTCTCCTATTCCTCATCAATTCTATGGAACAAACTGCCAGCTCCTATTCGATCAGCCCCGGACATTCGCACCTTCAGATCTCTGCTTAAGACTCATTTCTTCAAGAGAGCTTACCTGTGACCTAGTGTAAAGCGCCAGTGAACATTGCTGATGGACTCTAGGCGCTATATAAATTATTTATCCTATCCTATCTTATCCTATTGTACAAAAGTTTAAGAAATTCCAATTCCTTGTTATGCATAATCACCATAGTTTGACTCTGTGCAACTCAAGTTGATTGTTTCTCTTTGGGCAACATAGTCTAAATTTGATGTTTGCTTTCGTTGACAACAGGTAGGAGCTCCCATGTTAACCATGTTGTCACTATCCTGCGGGTCAATATCCAGAGATTCCTTCATATTCGTTACGGTTAGATCAGTTGATGTCTCAATTCTTTGAGCTCCCACCTGCTTTTCTTCAGATGTATTACTTTCTTCAGGAATGTCCAGGATAGAATGAAGATCAATTATATTGTCATTGGGTGGCTTATCTATGTTGATTGCTCTGGTTGGAAAGTAACTCTCATTCTGGTTTGAATCAATTGCAAGCTTTTTGTGCAACTGAGATTGAACAAAATCAGAAATACTGGTTCCATTGTTATACGCTGTGTTTGATTTGGCATGACCAACATCGTTGGGCTGATCAGGTTCAAAAGTCGGATTATCATTTTCCCAACTACCGGAAGAGAAGTCTTGTGCACCAAGTAGGTTTTCAACATCTAAGCCCATGAGGGGGTCGATACACTGAATTGAGTTTATTTCGACCTCACTGTTTAAAGAAGCATTCTCCTCATCTTTGACTTTTGGCGATTGGTTTTTATCAAACTTGCTGGAATTTACAGCAATAGATTCTTTGAAATGAGGAATCGTGCTGGTCTTATTTTCGAATGTATCAATCATTCCTACACTGTCTTGCATCAAAATGATATCTTGAAGGGAAGCAATGTTTCCATCTTCATATTGAACACCACTGTTGTCACTTCCCGCTGGCATATGTTGTAATCTTTCACTCTCCTCAGAATCACCATACAACATCTGTTGAGACATGCTGCGAGTCTCATATGAACTGCTACTGGCTTTCCGTGTATCCGCGACAACATCACCACCACCGGCACTCACAAATCTAAGTGTTGCATAGGTATCCACCCCATTTGAACTGTCATTTGGTGATGTTAAAGTTTCATTAGTAAGATCTAGAAAGTTTTCTTCTATCAGTTCTATATCTGTAGTGCTAGAGTTGTCATCAGGAGTTGGTGGTGATATCAGGATATCTTCCAATGATGGTAAGGGAACATTTTGTGACACCCCTTTTATGATATTTGCAGAAGAGCGATCAAAGTTATGGGTTTTACCGTTGGTATCAGTTGAAGGGGAAGAATCTGTTACACTAGCTACAGAAATGCTTGCATTGATGTGGTATGTTGAGGTTGATATTAATGTACCGTTGAGTGTGTCATACTGGAACGATTCGTCATAGGAGGGGGCAACAGGTCTGTCATTGAGCACACCATCCTAAAGAGAAAATAATAAAGATACCCTTAACTTCTAGATACACTCCATAGGAAAAATACATTAAATATGATGGCAATATTATCACATATTAGCACCATTGTTCAGTGCAGGTATTCCGCACCAAATCAAATATAAGACACACATCTGTAAATTCGAGGGAGTAATACACGTAAACACGTTTTCTGTTTGATGGAACAACTCAGCAGTTGAAATTACGTAACCTTGTTCATTACTGGATGTCATACAAACTGTATTTATAGTGAACAAAAATTGCAAACACGGTGTTGATAACATGCAATTAAAGAAAATGCTTCTGAAACTTATCTGAGTCAAGCTGAAACTAAATTAGTGGAGACCTCCCGAAAAAATAAAATAAGCATGTTTTATTGCAATAACAATGATCAGTTCGTTCTTCTGCGGACAGCAGTTTAGAGAGGGTATGGCCCTGCTAACTTAATTATCCAAATTATTCCTAGTAAAAACTAATAATAAAATTCTTCTTTATCAACCCTGTACATCCCGTTTGGGTATCAAATTTGGATAATCCCAAGTGACAGCCACCAAATCCTCAGTAATACAGTATTAGTTTAAGCTGTTTACATGGGAACTAAAAGAGACAGTAGCCTGGCAAATTTACAGTATGACAACAAGAACACAATACACCCAAAAGATCCATTTACATTTATTCTATTTCAAATGAAAGGTATCTGTCAGTCGTTTTTTACAGGGTTTCTGTCGTGCACTAACCATACAATATAGTCTTTTCTCACCATGTGTTCTCTGAAATCCTGCCTCCTTATTGACTTGAAGCAATGCTCATAAATAAAAATTCGGTGCTTATGACAGTAAAACAAAGTGCATAAACACAATATCATCAAAGGAACCAATACTGAGGTCACTATGATAGCCCGGTTATCATCTGCGAAAACAATGAGAAATGTAATGCCAACAGGTCATCAATTCGTAGGATTCACATTAAAAAGTCGTTGTTAATTGTAGAATGTATAACATTATAACATGTATAACAATATAACATATGAGGAGTAAGGTTTTTCTTTACAAGTATTGAATATCTTAGCTTATACCGAACGTGAGTGGAAACAGCAAATTCAATGAAAAATGGATTGCTTCGTCGCGCAACCCCATGGTTTCAATGTCTCACATCACTTCTGGGTCTCAAGCACGAACATAGTAACATTATTCGGAGTTAAATCGCTTCTTTAGGGTCTTTCAGCAAAATTATTCGACAATATTAAGTTATCATTAATCCACTACACATTTTAAAGACATCTGGACAATGAAGAATCTTAATAAACGGAAGAAGAGTGGTGAGTACAGCAGCGTGAGGTCGCTTTTGTCTTTCACACGCTCAAGAAGTTTTAAGGGGTAGAATTATTCTCTACAGAAAAAAACATGACGCGCTGGTTCTTAAATGACGTGCGCGATGACCAGATTTTTTTTGGGCCTTAGTCTGTTAGTTTCTTAGTAGGTGTTACTTTTTCATATTTGTTGACTCATTTGCATATTGTTGAAGCCTATCCTTTTGTGTGAACGACTGCACATCACCAGATTAAAAAATATGATTCACTCGGCGGTTTTTCAGCGGATGCACATGATGTACATACATACGTACATACATACATACATACATACATACATACATACATACATACGTACGTACGTAAGTACGTACGTACGTACGTACGTACGTACGTACATACATACGTACATACGTACGTACCTACGTACGTACATACATACATACATACATACATACATACATACATACATACATACATACATACATGCATGCATGCATACATACGTACATACATGCATACATTTCTGGCGCAGATCATTATAAAAAGGGCTGACTAAACAAAAATGGTATTCATTTTCAATGACATTTAACTTACAATGTAAACATAATCGCTGATTTTTTGCAACACCATATTTACAATCAGTCTCAGTTCTCAACTGATGTGAAGATATCGTAAATGTACAAAGTGCAATTCTTTACTTACATCCTCTAAAGTTGACAAATACGATTCAAAATTAAAATTAATCATGAATTCACAATACTTATCTAGTTTGGAATAACTGACCATGTCTGACCTCCATAACTGAATGTAAACATCAGTAAGTCTTTGTTTTAAAATATTAATAAAAGCTGATTCATCTTCGACACCTTGATTAAGCCATACAAAACCAAAACCATGAGAAAATAACCACTCTTTCACTTGTAAAGCCCAGCAGTAACGTCCCTGTTCTGCTTGTGCATGTTCATATATAACATTTGTAAACAAGACGATTTATATCTATATTTAAAAACTATCTACTGTTGATTGACCAATCAAAGTGCTCAATTCAGGGTGTTTTATTTACTCGTAAAGCCTTGGTCACCAAATTCCAGAAACGAATGACAGCGCCGTAGTAAAGTACTGTCCAATCAAAAGTGAACATGTCATATTCTGTAGACATCTGGTACGTTTTTTCCCAAATATTCAAATTTGGTAACACAGCGGAAACAAACCGCAACACAAAATCTGCGGTGGTACAAATTATAAACTAATGTGCCCTAGGGCATTAATAGGATGTTCCATAACATTGGAAGGCTATTTCACAAATAAAAATTTTAATTCATATCCTAAACATGTTACATTGACAAAGGGGACGGTTGACGTAAACACATTGAAAACGAAAATATATCAGTTAGGGGCGATAGTTTTTAAGTGGGATAAAACCCTCGTACTCGGGCTTTTCTGGTATATAAAGTCCAACCCTACGATAAAATGTCTCGGCCTGCGGCCTCGACATTTATCGTTGGGTTGGACTTTATATACCAGAAGAGCCCTCGTACTCGGGCTTTATTCTATACTTAAAATTTTTAACCAGTATTTTACAATAAAAACATATCTTCCGTAAATTAAAGGAATCATATTCAATTCACCGTATATAGTTGTATTTGTTGTGGTTTTATATAGACCCAGTACATATCTGCAAAATTTACCGTCTACTCTGTCCACGTTTTCTGCTTTGTGAAAACCCTCAATTTCACAACCGTAACATATATGTACGGTAGTGAAATGTACTTATGTAGGTATAGAGTAAAATTTTACAATAAAAATGTTCATAGCAATTACGTCAAAAGAAAATGTATTTAGACAGAGCTCTTTTAAAGAAGAGATTGCTCTACAGGCTTGTTTGGCAATTGTCTTTTGAGCAGTGCCCCGCTGGCCACTACTTGAAAACGTAATGCCTAATGACTAAAATTTAATACCACTGAAAGTTTTCTACCATTAGAAAACCATTTTTCTTAACGTCTCGGACGGCCCGCTTTTCTGAACACCATTACTTTTGTTTTGTCAATATTGACTTTTAATTTCCATTTCATCGCATAACTTGACAGGTCGTTCAAAAGACATTGAAGACCAATGGTATTGAAACTAAAAAGAATCAGATCATCGGCAAACAATAGGTGACAAAGTCTTAATATAACAATATAAATTCCTACAAATCTTTCTTCTAAATGTTGTTCTAAATCATCTATGAGCAATGCGAAAAGTAGGGGTGATAAAATTGAGACTTGTTGTACACATACAGACAGTAAATGTTTATGTAATACCATACGGTGTTCTGACTTTTGCTTTTATATTTTGATACATAGAACGTAATATTCTGTACAAATTACCATAGAAACCCTTTTTGATCAATTTATAATACAACATTTAATGGTTAATGTTATCAGATGCTTTTTCGACATCAACAAAAACACACTACAGGCGACTCTTCAACGAAAAATATCTGTTACAAATAGTATTCAATACAAACATATTATCAATTGTACTATATGTTTGCTCAAAGGACAATTGTTCTCCACCCATCTAATAAGACTACTATAAATAATTGAGGAGAACGTCTTCCCAATCAATTAAATAACTTTGATTCCTCTGTAATTGTTTACATCATTTCTATCACCTTTCTTACGTAAATTAACAATTAAACCCATAGCCAAATCATTTGGAAAATTACCAGAGTGAAGTAATTTATTGAACACAACAACCCAAATTTCTTCAAACTTTCTTGGTACATTTTTGAGTATTTCGGCAGGAATACCGTCATGCCCGGAAGATTTACCTTTTTTCAAATTATTTATGCTTTCTTGAACTTCTTCAAACATAATTCCTTTATCCAAGTCATCACAATCGACATGTTCACAATCGGAGTGACCTTATGGATCAAAATCATTAACAAAACGTTTCACATCACCAAAAAATGGGTCTGACTCTTGAATATATCGTTGTACATGAAATAGATTTTAAAAATGGTCCTAGCAGTCCTCAGTGGGAATACTAGATGAAAGGCCTGGTTGATGGGATTTCAATAGAGCCCAGAGCTGTTTGGAATCATGCTCTTAGGCGGCTTTCATTAATTTATTTTTTCTTCAATCTCACAGTCTCTTTTCTTAATTGAAAGTAATTTCTGGTATTCAGATCTGTGTCTTTTGAAAATGTGTAATGAATCAGTCAATTTCTTCTTCGAAATTTATCCAAAGATCTAGTCGCCCTGAGCTTTGCATCCAAAACAGTCCTGGTCAAACCACAAGTTCGTTTCCTTACTAGTATTACGTTTTAGAACCTTGCCGGCCACCCGTGAATACCTTTTTCATATCACTTGCAGCTGTGTAGAACATTTCGATGATTGCAGAAATGGTACCATTGAAATCATTATTATTAACACAAAAATATTTCTGATCAAAACATCTGCTCTCTCAGAATTCCAAAATTCGTGAAAGTTGCCACCAAAACCATCATTCCAAATAATTTTTATCTGTGAATCAACGTTGGTATCACAATTCAGCACTGGTGATTTTACTTCATCATAAGGCTTGCTTTTGGCACTAAAAATTAACGGCTGATGGTCAGATTCCACTCTGTCGCCAACAGAAAAATCAATAATTTCCTTCTTTCTTACAGTATTACATAGCAAGTAGTATATAACTCTACCCCCATCTGTATGAGATATGCATGTGTATTGACCGCTTGTACCTTAAAACGTCCATTCATGATCATTAAGCCAGATGTCTTGCACAAATCCAAGAGACAATTACCATAATGATACCTGGTCCTGTCAATCGATATCCTCACCGACATGTCGTCATCAATCAAATATTCATCCTCTCAAGGAATAAATGACGGTTTATCACAAACTTTTATAATCAGCATCATTGGCGGTTTCAGCATTAAAGTCGCCACATATTAGAAAATTATAATCAGGAGACATTTGTGAATACTTAGCGTAATCATTGTCTAAAAGTTCAAATAATGCTTCGTCAGTGTATAATGAATAGCCTTCTGGCGAAAAATATACTATGCCTAACATAAGCTTATACATTAAATTATCAAGTTGTGAATTTTACCCATAGTATATCATGAGATTGACTCGATTCTTTTCAAAAAGACAAATAGAATCACATTTATAGAAGAACAACAAACTACCAGAGAATCTGCCCTGGTGAAACCGCTTAGGACGTACACTAGAAATACAATCTTAACCAGCTAAGTGTATCTTATCTGCTTCTGTTGCCCAGGTTTCTGTAAGACAAATGAACTGAAATTGTTAAATGTAACTAATGAAATCTGGGTTTGACAAATTAGATTTATTATTATTGACATTCCAACACAGAAAACTAAATGCATTTGTTTGCTTATTATTATTTTCATCGACACTGAGATTAACAGTATAAATATGATTGTCATTAAAATAGTTCACATTCAATCCATCGTTTTCAATACGAGTACTTCGATTTTCGCTGTCGATGTCTTCTCTGCTTCGGCCATGTCCGTATCTTTGACTTATTCTTAGACGTCTTGTACTTTGTCATCATTAATATAAATCTAAATCTCCCCTTCTATTATCAACTTGTCATATCTCATCGTTGCTCTTTTCCCCTTCTTTATAGCTTAATTCATTGTTGGCCACATTTTCCGACGTTTCCCTTTCACCATATCTGAACTATCTTCCCCAACTCTCACTCTGCTATCAGTTACGTTCTTTGTTTGCCTCCATGCCTTTAAAACTTTGACTCTGTCTTTATATCGACTGAACTTAGCAATAATTGGTTGCGGGTTGGCTTTGGATCTATATAATCTATGAGCTCTATCGAGTTCTATGTTTTCTTCTATGTTTAGAGTATTCTTAATGTAGTTCTGCACTTTTTCTTCTGATTGTTTCCAAGATTCATTTCCACTTTGTTCCATGCCATAGAATATTAAATTATCTCTCTTCGACTGACCACGCTGTTTGTCTAATTCCATTTCTAGCTTATTGACTTTATCTCTCAAATGTCTATTTTCTACTTTGACACTCCTAATCCTCTCATATGCTTCTTTTACCTGTCCGCCTATCTTTTGTACTTCTGTATTGAAATGGTTAATTTGGATGTTGACTGTTCTCGACATTTTATCCATTTTCCTGTTGAGTTGTTCCATTTCTTTGAGCATTGACGTCCATGGCGCATCACTTTCACCACCATCAGCTGTATTTCGGGACACATTTCCACTTCTTAAACGCATTGAGTCCATAGACTCACTACTACCGCTTGTGATACCAGCGTCTGCCAATATATATATATATATATATATATATATATATATATATATATATATATATATATATATATATATATATATATATATATAACCCTACTCGTAACCACAAAACGAAAAAGGGTCTTACTGTTAGTGTTTGTTCCGTAGTAAGTAATACTTTTTCATATTTGTAGATTTATTTGCATATTGTTGAAGCCAACTCTTTCGTATGAACAACTGCACATAACTAAAAATAATACCAATGTGATCTATTCGGCGTTTTTCCGCAGATGCACTGGGTGTCTAACTATACGTACCTAAATATCTACCTACCTACCAGCCTACAAACATACACACACACACACACACACACACACACACACACCCCTACATACCTACATACACACATACATACATACATACATACATACATACATACATACATACATACATACATCCATGCATCCATGCATCCATGCATACATCCATCCATCCATCCATCCATCCATCCATCCATCCATCCATCCATCCATCCATCCATCCATCCATACATACATACATACATACATACATACATACATACATGCATGCATGCATGCATGCATGCATGCATGCATGCATACAGACAGACAGACAGACAGACAGACAGACAGACATGCACACGTTTTTGTCTTAATATATGTTCAAGGACTTTGTAAGGGTAGAATTATATTCTACAGAAAATAAATCAATGCACGTTTGAAAGAAAATTACGTGTCGTTCGGTTGAAAAGTTGAGGGATGCAACCGCTGTGGCGTGAATATTTAATATAATTCTCAATGGGAAACTTGAAAAGGGCAGTGCTAAATGCAGGTTAACATAAATGAGTAAGCTGCTATAAAAACAGTTGTACAGAAAATGTGATACTAATTTGTTTAAACTTTTCATTTCAAATATTGAAAATACAATCAATACCGATAGAAAATTACAATAATTTTCTATTTCTCTTCCTATGAAAGTGGATGTGAAAAATTCATATCAAACTGCATCTTTTTTCCTCGTTATTCAAAAAGTAACTTTCAAACCACTTACCAAGGAGTCTAACCGTTGTTGACCTTGGTTCACTATCGTCTGTGCGGTCGTATCCTTTGTAAATGTTAGCAGAAACGGAAACTGTATATTCAGTGCCACTAGGGATATCAGTAATGAGTGCATACTGGGCAGTCACTTCTGTTTCACCTTGGTAGACCTCGCTGGTGTACCTGACATTGTAACTCTTGATACATTCATCATTATCAGGTCTTTCCCATGTGACAATGAAGGATGAAGAAGAAGTTTCAAAGCCGAAACATTAAGTGGTGCATCCCTGGCTGTAAATGAGACATAAATACATAAAATAAATGGAGTTTCATTATTAGTCGTTGTCTTATCTAAACTGTGTTGCATTATTAGGGAGTATTGTAGACATGTTCTCAAATACGAATGGAATCTAGGAAAAAACAAACTGCAAGGTTGAAGGGTAGTCATCGCTGTACAATGCAATAAAAAGACTATCTTTTGAATATATATCCATATCATTGGCTGTTCAAACGTTAACATCATTTTCGAAAACAAGCGTTCTAATTATATAGTCAGTGTACACATTATGCCACTTGCACAAAATAAATGCCAAAAGGCAAAATAGGTAAGAGAAACACACAGTAAATAATCAGTCGGACCAATGAAAAACGAGAAGGGGCATGATAAGAAAGTACAGAGAGGCCAGGTAATTAATTGCTTAAATGGGTAATTGAAGTATCAACTAATGATAGGTACTTGATAAACATATTTCATACCAGAATCAAAACCGTAAACACATGTAATACGTATAACAGTGCCATGGTGGAACCGTGGTAATGATTAAGTGTGAATTTTCAAACAAAATATATCAAAATAACTCTGGACCCCTCCCTCCTGTATGCAAGAAGTCAATGACAAGTTCCCGCTTGTAATTTGGAATTAGTCACTGCAAGTGACTGAATAGAAGTCGATATGATGCGCATGAAAAAGGAAATTGCGGATACTAAAGCCCTGTCTGTGACTTAAGCCCATACTTGATTGTATCGCTTCTATTGTAGCAAGTTAACATTGTGGTATGAATGGCATAGGGATATGTCCTTTTACCAAGTGGGACAAATTAGCTATGCCATGTCCTGGTTCTTTGAATTTCAAAATTCAACTAATCTGCAAGAAACTGGTCAAGGCATGTCTGAGTAATGGCCCCAGACATAAAAAGTCCAAATGCCAGATGTGGACCAAAACTTCCCCCTCGCCATGTTTAGTACAGACTGAAGAGACTTTATGTAATCAGCTATTGATACTGCTAATGCCTTTCTTGACTTTTCAATCTTTGTATGATCAACTTCTGCTGCAAGTGTTATCAGATTAAATGCAGTCATTCAGAATAAAACTCACTAACTACAAATATTATTTCCCTGTATAGATCCTCAAATTTACTGAACAAAACAATGGACTTATTCCATACCATAGCGATATAAATGAAAAGCCAATCCGGGCTGCAACCGTAATTACAAATGTTCATTAAATAATTTAATAAATTATATCGACAGGGTGTCGCCAAACGCTTTGGGACTACTGGAAAATAAATATCTGTACCACGTTTCATCAAATTTGATGCAGTTTTTCTGGACATGTCACACGAACTTAGTAAAGTTAATTAAATATGCAAATAAGAAAATAATTAACATGATACTGATTAACCGTGAGAGCCCAATAGAGGGATTTCTAATGACGCAGCCATTTGCAAACACTGGGCGGGAGTTTTTGAATTCTCATAGCATCGCTTTGACTGTATGAGAAATTTGAATAATCATGATGTGCACTTTCGTGGCATATGCAAAGAGGAACACGTTTTGAAACACAAGCGTTCTCCGACAAAAAAAAGAAAATTTTAAACTCTATTTTCGACTCGGTTAGTCACTACATATTTAGAGACATCATATGGAAGATTTAACGACAATGAACGCCTGAAACATTGAAATATTATGAGATTCTTGGACCAAACACGGCATGTATGATCAGCAGCGTAGCTATTTTTTGACATTTGCATAGATTTACGATAATCCGGGTTTTATAGGGACGTTCCTGTCGAAAGGAATTAGCTCAAATCTATACTGAGTTTCAACAAATTTGATAATAAGTATTTCTTGACATATCAGCCTTATTACGAAAATTCGTAAAATATGTAAATCAGCAACTATTTGAAATGATACGTCAAGATGTCTTTTCATGCTACTGCAACATTGTGAGATAAACATCTGTACCAAGTTTCATCAACCCCTGCGGCAGCATTTCTGGACATATCAGATTTATTATGAAATTTAATTTAACACGCAAATTATCATTAATTGACATGATACTGCTTAGTGTCGTCGGTCTGTATTAGAGTACTAACACATTAATATCTGTACCATGTTTCATCTAATTTGGTCAGTATTTATGGACATAGCACAATAATTAGGAAAGGGCATTAAATATGCAAATAAACAATTAATTGGCATGATACTGCTAAATGTCTTTACAATCACAATCACTGGGCAAAATGCTTGATATACAACAATATATACACATATAATGATTCTGTACATGTGTCAAATACGTTCAGTATACAGTACGTATGCTAATAAAATGCAAAACTACAGTGTACACTTAGTGTGCAAAGATCTGCATTACGTATACTCATGATCTGCATAGAAATACGCAACGCATATCAACGTATTGGAATGTTCCATATACAAAGATATATATACGCTGCATATGCAATTAGTATTCTGTTCCATATACATCAATATACGTAAATATGCAGCGCATATCAACGTATTGGAATGTTCCATATACAAAGATATACGCTGCATATGCAATTAGTATTCTGTTCCATATACATCAATATACGTAAATATGCTAAGCGCATATCAAGCATTTTGTCTAGTGAATCCTGTCTGCTAATTACAGAAATTCATCGAATATGCAAATTAGTAATTAGCTAATACAACATTTCTTAACGTATTTGCACACTATTAGAGCAATGACAGATCAACATCTGTAAAAGGTTTCGTGAAATTTGCTGCAGAATTTCTATACAAATAACCCTTATTACGAAAATTTATCAAATGTGCAAAGTACAAATGTATTGACATGATCCCGCTAAATCCTGCACACAGTTAGAGCTCTGATATATCAACATCTGTACCAAGTTTCATCAAATTTGAGCCATTACCGGAATTATGAAAATTCATTAAATATGCAAATTAGCAATTCGTTTGCTCAAAACTGACAGATGTTTTTGTGTGCTATTAGAGCTTTGTGTGACCAACATTTTTGGCGTAGTTTCTCAAGAAACAGAGCCCTTTTTTAAAAATAATTATGCAAAATAATAATGAAAATTAGCTCCTTGTACCAAGTTAGAAATGAATTGGCTCAGGTATGTCTGAGATATCTTCATGGACGAACCTTAGGATGCACGGACTTACAGATTCCAAACCCTAAGTCCCCTGGACTTCATCCGCGGGGACTTATAACCTATGTTTGCCATGGGCCTCTTTGAAAAATCCACACCCCCTTAATGGCGATGGTCACATCGAGGACCAATATAATTATTTTACAATGATACCGTCGTTTCTCTCAGTGAAGAAGGCATAATTTGATTGCATGAATATGATTGAGCACTTGTCGTTTTGTCTATATTCAACATAAACAGAAGCATGTTTGGTGCTACTTAAGGGTATTCATACTGCTTAGTGTTCACCAAACCATTTCTTCTATATTTGTGTGGATGATAGGAGAATGAGGGAACAAGCACAATTAACGGCAGGGGGGCAGGGGATGGAAGAGAAAATATGTGGTGAATATATTTTTTACAGGCCCTCCTAACACCAGCAAAAATTTTTGTGGCCCCCTCCCCAAAAAAGAAATATTACATAGGTACAAAGTTGTACACATATATATAATCCTTATAACTTTTAACATATGCTTTAGTGAAAACAACATTCCTGCATTCTTGAAATAAATAATAAACAAATAAATATATAAATAGTAAACAAACAAAATAACAAATTTTCAAGCTTTTTTTTCAGTATCTTTTTCCTGTGTCTCCACTACGTATTCTAGTTCTTCCTATAACATGATGAAATAACCAGTTTCAACCTAGCCTCTGTATCATTACCAACCATTATTATTGTTGACAAATGAAGTCAATTTCAATAATAATATTGCTCATTTTACACATTACAACTGCATTGTGAGATATTTCATCATGCTACAATAAGTTTAACACGGAACTCCAGCTTCAACAAGGAACAAAAATGCTGAAAAATATTCTCTGTCTGTCATGCTGTAAAAAATTTTGGTGGCCCACCCCTTACCTTCCCTGGAATTTTCATGGCCCACCCCAAGAACACTAATATTTTTTCGTGGCCCCCCATTTTCTCTTCCGCCACCCTGCCCCTGAAGAAAAACAAGAACACACGGGCCATCAGACAAGTTTTTGCTTATAAGCTGTTAACAATA
Organism: Ptychodera flava; assembly: GCA_001465055.1. Classification (NCBI taxonomy): domain Eukaryota; kingdom Metazoa; phylum Hemichordata; class Enteropneusta; family Ptychoderidae; genus Ptychodera; species Ptychodera flava. The sequence continues at coordinate 37,388 of LD345035.1, forward strand.
AGCATTTTGTTCACGTTTTGTGTGTTCTTCGGGTTAACTCAATTGAGTCCGGCTCCAATATGCTCTATAAAAGTTGATTAAAAGTGCAACCCAAAATGATATTATGATTTCATTAATCATTGCATTTGCTTACGAAACCATTAATCTTTATTCAATAAGACATGCTCTGACTCCGATCTTTAAAGTTACGAAAACGAACAATAATTTTTAACAATTTAGCATTTTGATTTCGCATGTTGAAAATTCGATTCTGACACAGAGTATCATAGACAGAGTGGTAACGCCTGCATGCCTTTTGTTCCATGGTCGTCTCGGTAGACTATTGGCTTTTCATATTAAAATGAGCTTCAAAGGTGTTAAACTTTATGGAGGCTTTGTTTGTGGCTGATAATTACACGAGATTATGCGAAATATACGACGAGATGGCATCGTACTGCCAGTCGCGTAGCAACCATAGTTACTTTGTGAGCTCTCAGGCCAGAAACACTGCTTCACGCCAATCAAAACATAACACGCCAGCAGTTTCATAAACATGTCCTTCCTTGACGCACGTGTGAAAGACGGTATGACTGACCGTAAACCATTGGGTAAAACCAGACAGTATCGATAAAAGACTTTCAAATTTGGTTCAAACACACTCATTATATATTCATAAAAATATGAGAGGAATTTTTAAAACGGTAAAACTCACTTTCCTTTCCGTTTTCGCCAGCACGTTAATTCTGCTCAGCACCACACGAAAACAACAACACAAACTTTGCCGAACATACTTTCGCTTAACAATTGGCGAAAATCCGAAAATTACCACCGAAGGATTCATGGTCGGCACTCTTCGGAAAAGAGAGGCGAGAGCAACCTGTGGCGAGGCGAACATGGATGGGTTACGTAACCGCTTCACGCCTTAAACAATACCTGTTGCGACTCTATCTATCTTTCTCTATGATTCTGATAAAGAGTTAACATTTTCATATTTGCTAATGTACATTTTTTATATTTGGATATTTGGATATTAATTTTCTACATTGAGTATCATATTGTCCCTGTGGTCACTAGACGATATTTTGCAAATATGAAGAAAAGTCATCACTCTCCAACCCTTCCATTGATGTTCTGTTACAGCAAAAGGGATTATTATTGATTTTTTAATCATACGGATATGCAAACGATCTTCAATAATGAATAACATTAACGATAAACTTATTATACGGATATGCCACCCTAGTCAGTACAAAACCATAGTAAAGTTTAGATGAAGGGTAAGGTCACGTTCAGGACAGCGACGATACGGAACATGGTGCAATTCAAGATGTGATCTCTCAAACAGCTTGCAAGATACTTAGCTTCTAAACCTTTACATTTTCTGGCATGTTCATGGTTTAGCGTTAAAATGTGTGGGTTAGATTCTCTATAATACTGGCAAACTTTGTCATAGTTTGCCTGACAGAGTCATGCATTATAAACAATGCATATTTTACGAATAGCGTACATTATTGAGTTAGGAATTTTTCAACAGAGAATCCCTTGTATTAAAGATTGCAAATTAGAAACAGAGCTCTGTGATCTGAACCGATTGGAAGTAATAAAAGGTGACGCACACAAAATTTCAACGGTGATGACAGATTGGCAAAAAATACCAAATTTGACCTGAAAAAGGTATGTATGCAAATTTTTTTATATGTAATTGTTATCTAATATGGGTATTATTAGGTCATTCTCTCACATACCAACTTTGGCAGCATCAAGTCGGATTGGTTTTATGCTCCCAGTGCAGCCAGCTGAATTGCACGTGTATACATCAATGTTGACGGACTTCCATCTCGACATATCCTCGATCACCATCGAGGTATCACTAGCATTTCTTTCAATAACAGTCACATCGCTTTCAGTGTCTTGATACCAGAATTTAATTTCATATCTAAGTAGTTTACCATGCCAGTACTGACTCTCTGGAACCTGTTCAAATCAGGATGAGCATTTGAAATATTTCGGCATTCGGATTGGAGTAGTTTGACAACTTTGTTAAGTAACAGTAGCCATACATTTATTCCCCATGAAATATTGATACATACCTATATATAGATTCTACAGAACGACAGTTATCTTTTTAATGTGCAACGGAAAAATACACATGTCTGATATCAAGATCTAATCTCGTCAGATAAGAAAAATCATTATGTCCACATGTAAGAGATTTTGCCGCTTTAAGGCGATACTGAAGGATTCAAACTGCGCGTTGGTTGCTATCGCTGGCAACGTTCCAAACGCGCACTTTTGCACGTGAAAAATCTTACCTTTCCGTTGTTTTCTATGGATTTTCGACTCCTGGTATTTTGAAGCTGCCCAAAATATTTCAACTCTCTCAATTGTAAACAAATTTAGGTGACTTTTTGGTAGGATTATAAAGTCGTACATGAGAATTTAAATAAGCATGCGTTTCTAAAAATTCCGGACCGTTTATGAGATATGGCCGTAAAAACCTTCAAAATTTCACAAAATGACACAGTAGATATTTTTCTGTTCAAAAATTGTTTGTAATTGTAGAGATAATCTAATCCATGCTAGTGGCTCTAAACAGGTATCTCATGCGTTACATTGTGAAATTTTGGAAAATTTTGTGCAAATTTGTAGGAGCTGAAACGTTTTACAGTAGAGCTGTGAAAATTTGTATATGTGTGACGTCACTGACCAATCGAGGGACAAACCTGCGTCTTTTGGAATCGTATGGTTCTGTAAATCTTTATTATGCAAAGAAAACCATTAAAACTTTGCATTTTGATTGATTTTGGAAATTACCCTTAGCAACCGTTGCTTAGCAATTTGAATCCTTCGGTATCGCCTTAATTTACAAAGGCGACTCAGGTGAGAAATAAGAAATATATTTCAAAGCTTTCAGTTGTGACTTTGACGGAAAAAAATACAAAAACAGGATTTATATACAAGCAGTATTTACTAGTTAGAACAAACCAGAATCGGGGTATCCATGGGAATATATGCATCAAATGTTAGAGGCATTGAGCTAATTGTTTACTATTCATGCATTTATTGAGGTCATTCGCATATTCAGTTTAGCTTATTTATCATTTAAAAATCATTTTCGTATATGAAAAAAGACAGGCGATACTTTCTTCCAAGTTATGGAAGCAATGGGTACAAAAACCTTATTTTCAATTACCAGCAAAACATTTGGTCATACTTGGTTCCACACTGATCTAGGTTTGTCGTTTGGAAAGGGAGATAATTCGGTCTTGGACTTACGTTGTTTGGTTAGCTCACCTCCCATGATATGTTTACACTCCGTTTATTGGGAGAATAATCACAGTCATGGAATTGCCAATCTTCGCTCAGCATCACTCCTTTTACGGGTGCTGAAAAATTCATCACAACACTGGGATTATATTCATGGTTTTAAAATTATCTTTGAACTCATATGTTTTTATCAACAGTCTTTAAAATACGTTGTGTTTACCCTTTGTTCGGGCTCAGTGAGTCATAGCTATGTTGTTTATGCATAGCGTTTTGACTACCTTTTGACGATCTTTAATATAACATAGTACAACAAAATTTTACCGGCATACAATGGTGCCAATAACAATATGCTCCTATTTGTCACTATTGATTGATAAAGAAGTGACCATTTGTACACATAGTGGTCTGTATTTCAACAACATGTATAATGGCAGCAGTTGAAAAGATTTGAATAACGGTCAAGACTATAGTTAACGTGTACGTAAATTAGTAATAATTGAGATTAAACAAAAGTTGACAGTATCCTAGTAAACGTGCATATCACATTTAAAGACCATAACAAGCTTAGTAAAGAGGAAAGTTTTCAAATTAGAATTGATTTTCAGGGATATGACGTTGCTAATTCCAAACTAAAACTACAAAATTCTCTTTAGGACTATTATGATACTAACTTTGTATTAATGAAAATAAAGTGCAAATCGTGTTTTCTCACTGATAAAATACTCTTATAAGATAGGCTCAAGGTAATGGAATCGCATTGCACCGGAGATCAGCGTAAGGATCGACGAGCTGATGGTAATTGCCGGAACAAGTCTACATGCCCCTTGAAGGGTAACTGTCAAGTCAAAGACGTGGTTTACAAGGCCAAAGTATCAGCGAAGGAAAACACGTAGAAGGTTAACATACATAAAGCCTCACCAGTAACATCGTTAAGACGCGCTTCACTAACCACATTCAATCGTTTCGTAACGAGAAATTCAAAAATAGTACACAATTTTCAAAGTTTGTATAGAACATAAAAAGCAAGGACCAAGTCTTCGACATTTCGTGGTAAATTATTGACAATACATTGAGTTACTCTAACGTAAGCAAGCGATGAAAACTTCATATATCAGAAAAGCTACATATTATCGATGCTGATAAATCTACGCTGTTAAACAAACGCTTTGACTTGGTTTCAAAATGTCACTGCCACAACAAATATTATTTATCAAATTTTAACAGCACCTACAAATACAATGGGCCGTCCCGAATATATAAATGAGAGTATAGAGCTTTCACTTCTGCCTGAAGATTGCAGGATACATGAAACTTAAGTAACAGATATCATTACTTTGTTCTTGAAGTACTTTGTAACACCACACAGATATATATATATATATATATATATATATATATATATATATATATATATATATATATATATATATATATATATACACAAAATTACTTCAAGTAATGATATCTGCTAATTAAGTTTCATGCATCCTGCAATCATCAGACAGAAGAAGTAGTGAAAGGATTCTTAGCTCGACACTCTTATATATGTATGATCGGGGAGTACCATTCCATTTGTAGGTGGTGTTGAAATTTGATAAATAATTATATTTATCATTTCCATTCATGAAAAGCCTCTACTAGATAATTAGTTCATTGAGGCAACACACTTTTATGAGCTCACTACTACAGCATCAGGTAAAATTGTATGTCCAATGCAGAGAGAGTGTGTGGAGAAATTGAAGTGCACTACAACTTGTAAAGGGACCAGTGCATGGAATTGTTACATCGTATCTCAATCTTGAACACAGGGTGCCAATCGTAAACTCTCATTTACAACATTTTTGTAAAATGCCATCGAACACGACAAACCAGTCTGTGTCACAGCGTGTATGTATGAATGGTACCGTTGCAGGGAAAACGTTCTGGTTGATGACGCACAACACGGGTAATATTGATTTCTTATCTGTGCTGGTGTACGTCACACAGATGGTGATAGGGATATATATATATATATATATATATATATATATATATATATATATATATATATATATATATATATATATATATATATATATATTTATATATATTGTGATGGAATTTGTCCATTGAGACATTCACACGTATTACCATTACTTATTACAGTTATATGTTACAGTTATGTATTAAACTTTCTAAATGTTATTTAGTGATGTAAACCTGGTACATGCCTTTTTGAACTTATAGCCAATAAAAACAGAGTTCCGAGTCAACTGATCGGTTGGGTGACGTCACATGCAGGCGTGTACCCAGGATTTTTCAGAAGCAGCTCTGTACCTTGCTGAGGGTGGACGTGTACTTGTCGCTCTGCTGACTGTAATTAACATCGGCTTTGTACGCGACCAAAACGTATTGTGTTGCATCATTCTTTCCATCCCTGGTTGGTTCCGTTGAGTAGTCTCTAGATCTACATTGATCTGGATTACGTCTACAGGACTGTTTGCTGTAATTTTCACCCCATTCTAACCCGCGTCAATCCGAACATGTGATCGGGGTTTGTTGTGCTCCGAATCGCGACACTACTGAATATTTTCCATGACATTGGTTGGCAGCGGTCGGGTTTGAATTGGCAGTGATTTTGCTGCTTTTCGCAATTGTCAGGTTGGTTTCATGTAATAATTTACGGTGTAATCATTTAAACCGAGTCACCGTAAGTGGTCAGTGTAATTGTATCTTGTTATTTTGTTATTTTGCTATCATGGTATTTTAGCTAGGAATAATCGAATCGATTAGCCGAGGGCTATATCATTTCCTACCAAATATTCATCTCCTTTTGTTATAGTCACCTCGGCCGGTTCGATGGCTAGCAAAGAGAGATTTGTCGATAGCGAGATTGCTTTCAATATAGACTCGGGAATTGCATCTGCTCCACACATTAGTACACCATTGTCTGTGGGTAAAAGTGAAAAGGATTTAGATGCGTGGGAAAGGGCTTTGCGTCATGAAGAACATAGACTTGACAAGGAACGTGCTGAATTGCAATGGGCGTGGAGTTCTTTTCGGTTTGCTTAATCTGCTTCAGTAAAGAAGTCGCGGTCTAAAATTGAAAGTGAACGAAAATCCTTGAGGTCAGAGGAATGGCGGGAAAAGTCACCTGAGCGCAAAAGATTGTTTGCGCAGCAAAGGGAGACGCCTACCGAGGGAAATAATACAATGGTTGTTAAGGAGAAGTGTAGCATTGGTATAGAAATAACCACTGACCGGGAGAAGCGAATTGCTTCTAGTCACGTAGACATGAGTCCGCGTTCGGACATGTCAATGAAAGTCAATGTGTCTGGATCACCAGCACAAATAGGGCGTGAAGAAATTGATATATCGGCCTTGCGTAAATTCGCTGATGCCCCAGACGTTAAAAGTGAGGATGCTCTTGTTAGAACGAGAGCATGGGCAGAGGGGCAAAGCCATAATTCAGGTCGAAATGCTTATCGTTCTAGACTCGTACCAGAGCGCTATTCTGGTAGCGTCTCATGGGACGTTTACAAAGTTCATTTTACCATTTATTGCGACATGCATCAATTGAATGAGAAGGAATGTAGGGTGTATTTGCTTGCAATGTTGACCACGCCAGCACTACAACTATTGAACACATTGGACGTTGATAAACTGACATATGAGCAACTTTGTCAGAGGCTTGCAGCGCGCTTTGGGTCAATCGGTAAATGGGATAAATGCCGTTTACACCTAAAGTAACGGCAACGTAATGAGGGTGAATCTTTGCAGAGCTTAGCCCAAGACATAAGGGAACTTGTGGCGATTGCATACCCTGATACTAAGGGTGATATGTTTGAACAACTTTGTATTGACGCATACTTCAATGCAGTGGATACACCCGAAATACGTAAAAAGGTTAATGAAACTGGGCGTATAGAGGGCTGTACCTTTTATGATGTAATCAGGGAAAGTATCCATGAAGAAAACTTTTTAATGTTAGCAAGATCTCTACCTGGGGTTAACTCTAGGAAACGGGCTGAAATAAAAGTTCTTTGTGAAAATGAGGGCATACCCGATAAGTTATCTGATATTGCAAATACAATGGTTGAATTGCAAAAGAACATGGCAGAATTAAGGACTGAGATTTCGTCTCTTAAGGCGAAGTCTGAAGGTCAAAGGTCAATTGAGATAAGCAAGGGCAAAGGGAAGGCAAGGGTATGCTTTTACTGTAATCAACCTGATCATTTTGCGAGAAACTTCCCTCGGTTGAAACAACAGGGCAATTTAAACTTGAGTGGACTGGGAGCGAGGGTCAACCCCCAGTCCTAGTAAACATGGATACACAAAAACGGCCCAAGACGACAACAATTTGAGGGGCCAGTTTAATAATAAAGAAAATGGTGTGGGTTGTCGAGAATCAACTGAGTTATCTTGATGTCGTAAAACTCGTCTGTATACTGATGTTACAATACAAGGGTTAAAGGTCGAATTCAAATTGACACTGGTGCCACTGATACATTCTTGGCAGAACACTGGTTTCTGGAAATCCCAGAGAATAAAAGACCTCAATTGTATTTTGTTAAGGAACCTGTTAGCGCTTTTGGTGATAACAAACAAGAAGTAATCGGTTTTTGTTACTTGGAAGTCATGTTAAATGATAAATGTGTTCAGGCACCTGTTTACATCGTTGATTTGGAACTCTGGGATATGGGTGTACTCGGTCTGTCTAGCTCAGGGCCTCTAAATTGTAAAATTGATGCACATGCAGGGGTAATAGAAATGGATGGCAAAATAATCTCTTGTGATGATAAACCAAATAATGTCTCTAACCGGAAACCATACTTGATGAATATAAAGGTTGAAAGGGACACTATCATCCCCGCATGCAGTGAAACTAAAGTGGTAGGTAGAAAGGCCACTTCGCCAAAAGAAGGGCATGTAGGATTTCAGGGAAAATATCCCCAAGTCGCCAGTGTTAAGAGATTAACCCCATGTGTGATGCCACTTGAAAATGAGGAGCACCTCACTGCCATGGTCATGCCCACAAGGGCAACTCAGGCTTTCGAAGATGGCCTTGGGGTATGTCATGCTATAGTTAACCCTTGGAAACCTAGAATGCCCTTGCGGGTACTTAATGTAAATGAAACTGATCGACTGGTGAGGGCTGTGTCTGTTTTGGGAATTATGAGGGTTGATGATGGGGAAGTCAAGTCGTTTGGTTTGTCCTAGAGCAGTAAGCTTACTGGTACTGATGGGAATTTTGCAAATGATTGTAATGAAGGGAAAGATGTCAACAATTTCCCTACTGTTAATCCATATGAGGTAACCAGCGCTTGTGAAACTAAGGTACCTACTCATTTACTCAATTTATACAGGAGGAATACTGAAAACTTAGACCAAAAACAGAGACAACAATTTCCACAATTACTTGAAAAATCTGGTAATGTATTTAGTCGTATTATAGGTGATGTATTTTAGTTGCAATGATAGAGATATTGGTATGTCAGACAGAGGCCATACTGCACCCCCATTTGGAAACAGGGGGAGGTAGATAAACAGGTCAACGACCTTTTGGATAGGGGCTTAATTGAGGAGTCTACAAGTCATTAGGCCTCCCCAGTGGTCTTAGTGAGCAAAAAGGACGGCTCACAGTGCCTATGCGTAGACTACAGGAAACTCAATGCCATGACTGTAAAGGACAGTTTCCCCCTACCAAGGATTGATGATGCCTTGGAATCTCTCCATGGAGCCAAGTGGTTCTCGACCTTAGGCTTACAGTCCGGGTATTGGCAGATTGAGTTAGAACCGAAATGAAAGCCTTATACTGCCTTTTGCACGAAAACTGCGTTGTACCCATGGAATGTGCTCCCCTTTGGTTTAACTAATGCCCCCACTACATTTGAACGAATCATGGAGCGTTGTTTTAGTGGCTTATCCTGGAAGGTACTGCTATTGTACCTAGATGATGTAATTGTTTTCTCAAGGTCATTTGAGGAACAGTTGGCTCGGTTGGAAATGGTTTTCAATCGGTTGCGTCAGACTGGCCTTAAACTGAAACCAAATAAATGTGTTTTGTTTTGCAACCACTGTTCAATTTCTGGGACATAAGGTCTCTGTGGATGACGTTGCCACTGATTCAGAAAAGATTGAAGTCATACAACAGTGGCCAACCCCTAGGTCTGTGAGTTAAGTGCGTTCTTTTCTTGGACTTACTTCGTATTATAGGTGTTTTGTGCAAAATTTTGCCGAGATAGCTCGACCCTTACATGACCTAACTAAAAGGAATGTTGTTTTTGATTGGTCAAAAAATTATCAGCGTTCTTTCGGCAGGTTAAAAACTGCATTGACGGAAGCCTCTGTTCTGGCTTTTCTATCTTCAGGTGACACCTTCATATTTGACACTGATGCTAGTGGCACGGGGATTGGTGCGGTTTTGTCCAAAGTGCAAGGTGGTGTCGAAAGACCTATAAGCTATGCAGGTAGAGTTTTGTCTGCTACAGAGCGCAAGTATTGCGTGACAAGGAGGGAATTACTGGCTGTCATAAATTATGTCAAATACTACAGCCACTATTTGTTGGGTCAACAGTTTATCTTGAAAACTGACCATGCATCCTTAGTGTGGTTGATGAATTTCAAGAATCCAGAGGGACAACTTGCCCGTTGGATCGAATCACTACAACAGTTTGATTTTACTATTTTTCATCGGCCTGGTTTGTGGCATTCTAATGCAGAGGCACTAAGTCGTGCACCTGCATATAAATGCAAACAATGTGGGCAAATGCATGCTAGCACTGATATTTCCGAATGTCAGCAGAAGGTAGATAAATCTAGCGGAAATTACTCAGGTTTTAATTCACTGACTGAGCAACATAAACCAGTGGAGGACACCAATATCGTGCTTGAGGTCGGGAATGATGCCCAATTTGCCGATGGCAGAGCTGGGTCTGAAGTGAAATCTATTGGTATGGAAGGTCAAGGCTCGATCAGCAAGGACGAGGTTGAGAACAATTGTGGAATGAAAAAGCCATCCAATGTTGGTACAGTGATATCAGAACCAATTTGGACCAACCCGGAGCTTCGTGATAAACAACATCAGGTCGCTTGCATGGAATTGCTGATTTCTGCTGTGGAATGTAAGGCAAAAAGGCCTACATGGGAGGATGTTTCCATTTTTTTCTCATGAGGTGAAGGCTTGCTGGGCCTCTTTTGATCATTTGCGTGTTGGAAATGGGGTATTATATAGGTTATTTGAAGCGGCTGATGGTTTACGTGTGAGATGGCAGATGTTCCTTTGTCCTTGTTGCAGAGAGCACGTAATGCAGGAGCTGCATGCTACAAAAGTAGGGGGGCACCTTGGCATGGAGAAAACATGGTCCAAGCTGCGCATGCGATATTTCTGGTATGGTATGACTTCTGATGTAAGAGCCTTTGTAAGGGCTTGTGATGTATGTGCATGCCGTCAGACAGTAGGCAGGCGCAGGAATTCACCCCTACAGACGTACATTGTGGGATGTCCTATGGAAAGGACAGCAATAGATATCTTGGGGCCATTTCCCGAAAGTTATTAAGGTAATAAGAAGGTATTGGTCTTTGCAGACTGTTTCATAAGATGGATGGACTGTGTACCAATAAAAGATGAGAAAGCATCCACGGTGGCAAGCGCACTGGTGGACAGCATTTTCTGTCGTTTCGGGATGCCTGCCGAGATATGATCTGATAGGGGAAGAGACTTTATCTCATCTGTTTTTTTTTAGGTATGTTCCTTGTTGGGAACTTCTAAGACATACACAGCCCCTCGTCACCGACAAGGTGATGGTTTGGTTGAGAGGCACACGAAAACACGAAACAAACAGGAAATAAATCGTCTCTTTCTAAAGTTTTGGAGAGACATGTTCATAATGTTCTTTATAACTACTTGTCATACACAAACTTACTGATTGACACCCAGTCTGGTTTTAGAAAAACCTTTTCCTGTCAAACTGCGTTGATTCGGCTCACCGACAAAATTTTACATAATATGGACAAGGGTTACTTCAACAGTCTTCTTTTACTTGATCTGTCCAAAGCGTTTGATCTTATCAACCACGACATTTTATTAAGGAAACTGTCTTGTTATGGTTTAGCAGATAAAGTTGTTGCCTGGTTTATATCTTACCTCGCTTCTCGACAGCAAATTGTTTGTTATTTAGGGTGTTTGTCAGAGAGGCATAATATAACTACTGGTGTTCCCCAAGGTTCAATCCTGGGTCCATTGTTATTTATGCTTTTTATTAACGGTCTATCTTTATGTGTTGATTCTTCAAGTTTACACAAGTGGTCGATATATTGACGTTGTTAATGATAGAATGAATGATGCCATTTCACCAATTTCTAATTGGATTACGGCAAACTCGATGAGTATAAACAATAAAAAACAAAGTATCTTCTGGTAACTTCTAATTTCAAGTTGAATCGTCTAAAAGAGATCGACAACTCTTTATCTGTACATGTTAATGGAATTGAAATTCCCCGTGGATATAGTGGAAAAATCTTGGGAGTAACTGTTGATGAATGTTTATCATGGATGAACACATAGATATCCTTTGTAAGACTTTGAGTAGGAGAATGTTTCTGTTGTTAAGATTACGCACATTTATTCCAATGAGCCACCGCATCATATCATATAATGGTCTTATACAGAGTACTCTTGACTACTGTTGTGTTGTGTTGGGAAACACAACAAAAACAAATCTCAACAAAGTTTTCATTTTACAAAAGAGAGCTTTACGTATTCTGTTTGAATTACCTTTCGACTATCCTTCTCTTGAGTTATTTTCTCGGTTCAATGTTCTGTTCATTAGACAAAGAGTTGTTTATTTCATGGGAGTGTTAACATTTAAGTGTATGACTGGAAATGCACCAAAATATCTGTGTAAGTTCTTTGGATTTCAGAGTGATGTTCATCCTTATCAAACACTTTCTGTTTCTCGTCAAGACTGTTGTATTCCAAAGTCAGTATTAAATACTGGTCAACGGAGTTTTCATTGCCGTGCCAAAAAACTCTGGAATTCTCTGCTAAGCGACATAAGACATGCGCCTGATATTATACAGTTTAAGGTGAAGCTAAGAGAGTTTATCAAAGTGAATTTTCCATTGTGACTTAATTATCTTATATGTACTTCTGCCATTATTAAGATTGTTGTATTTATTGAGCCCCGATGAAAATTACTTATTTAGTAACTCGGACGCTCATTAAAAGTGTAAATAAATAAATAAATAAATAAATAAATAAATAAATAAATAAATAAATAAACAATTGTGGGATCTCTCAAAACTTGTCTAGAGCCAAAGGCCCACCAGCGTGACTGGGATACATACTTGCCGTACATTGGCATGGCCTACAGATCTGATGTACATAACTGCACTGGAGAAAGTCCAAACATGATGATGCTTGGTTGTAAAGTGACTTTACCAGTCGACCTAATGTTTGAGGGTAGTGGTGATCTTCACAAAAATGAGTCTGACTACGTTTCTACACTCAGGTCAAGATTGCAAAATACACATGCTTGGGCTAGAGAGAAGCTTAAAGCATGTGCACGTACCCAGAAAAAAACACTATGATAGGTATGTGGATAAACACGGGTTCAAAGTCGGGGACTTTTTGAATGAGTGAAGGAGGAAGGGGCACGCTCCAAAATTGCAATTTAATTTTGAGGGTCCCTACCTAGTGATTGACAAAATCTCTGATTTTGTTTACCGCATACAACAAAGTGCCCGTAGTAAGTTCAAAGATGTACATTATGAAAAATTGAAGAAATATGAGGGAATACCGATTGTTTCATGGTTGGAGCATGTTTCCCTGCCAACATTGGAAGAACGTATCCAGGATGGTATGCCTGAGAAGTCTGAACAAGAATTATGTACTAGTACTATGCTGCGTGATGATGAATCGACTGTGTTGCCGGAGGCAGATAATACGACTTATGATCACACCGCTGTTGCCAGCAATGACTGTGTTTGATGTCAATGACTTGTTCCCTGACCATCATGAACCACTACAAATATCGGAACTAGAGCATGACACTGAGGACGAGGATGTCGCAGTCGCAGAATATACAACTGATGCCAAAACTAGAGGGACGTCATTGCAGGATGAGGACAATATGGCTACAATGCGGTATCCACGACGAGAGCGAAAACCTGTGACATTCTATGGGTATGGACATTTAACCTTATTAGCAGTGACACGGGCATATGCTATGTACTCTGTGAACATGAGTGAAATGGTTGACTGTGTGTTGACCATTTGCTTTCTACCAAGGGTCATGATTGTGGTGACGATTATAGCAATGTTTACATGGACTTTGATATTCATGTCATGGGACATACAACTATTTTAGAATTGTTGACTTTAGTGACAAAATATAAATGTATGATTGTTTACTTTTTGACGATAGACATTGATCTCTCTTTCAGGTTAGGTAAGTATGTAATTAGGAAATTTGCCTTTTTTTATAAGGCTCCCGTATTGGTTTTGCTGTATTTTGCATGCCTTTTTCTTAAATATTTCAATTCTACAGAGTTACAGGACAGTTATTGTTCGAGAAGTCGTACTGCTCCGTAAACGTGTTTTTACGTTTGGATGATCACCTCCAGTGTGCGAAATTAAGAGAAAATAGCTTCAGGTCATACGGACCTGCACCAAGCCAAAGCTTCAGGTCCTTACAGAAAACTGCCGGTCATCAATAAATGCAGTTGTTAACGACCATTAAAGTCAACTTCTCCACCAATACTATGCTTTTGAATGTTGTAATATTTGACTTTTCATGTCCTTTTATCACTAGAGTCAGCAAGTATTCACTCCAAAAGACTACTGTTCACATAGATTGCAGAATAGTGTAAGTGAATGATCATGAAATATTTATCTATATGATCTGGAATCTGAAAAAGATCACAGCCCTCATCTTCCTCACTGCCATGCGCACACATTTATCAATGTTTTCCACCACGGGGGTGGGGGGACTATGGGGCTAACAGGAGAATTAGACATTTTTTCTAGCCATGTCAAATCTCCCACTCTCGGACTATAAAATGATGTCAAACACCCAGGGGCCGGGCGGGGAATACAGGCTCATGCACTGGCTACAGGTGGATGATGAAAGCGAGAAAGTTTGTCTCTCATGACTTTCTATGGGGAATGCTGTTCTCTACATTGCTGTGCATAATTTTACACTACACCAGGGCATGTGATATTGTGATTTGAAAATGGTTGGCGAGCTGAATATCACTTCTGAAATAAGCCAACGCAAGTGGTAGAAGAGTAGGTGAATAACTTAGTACCCTGAAAACAGTCATGAGTAAGGGGAGTGTATGAATAAATTTTGTATGCAAATTTTGATCACTACGACTTTTTTATTGTAATGTAAAACAGAAGGGAGAAAATACTTGGTATGTATTTTGATATGACGTATGGATTACTTTCGAAATTTTTAAAAAAATAAATATGCTTAAACGTGGCCTCTGTTGCATTCATGAAGAAACAGATGAAGTTGTACTTTTAATTAAAAGGACATGTATCGTAACTTTTTCTCGATTATAGAAATTGAAACAACATGAATGGCACATGTTGCCACTCGCGGAAGTGAATGTATATTTTCTGATCGAAACGTTTTGCCTGAGCGATTCCTGGGTCTCATCGTCCTTTGAAAGCTTAAAGTTATTAAAATGACTCTGAAAAGTTTGACAAGCACTCGATAGTGCTGAAAACCATCGACACGATCAGTTAATGATACCGTAAAATCTTAAAAGACGTAATTTTTTGCAACATGTAGGCCTACAGTCCAGGATGACGGTGAATTTTGCCTGCCTGTCGTAAAACGGTATACATCGAAACAATTTGAAGCCCTACTCTCGGCCTCTGAGAGTATACACCACGGATAATGCAACTCGACAAAACTGTTAATGATAAGGCCGCTCTGTTTTATAAAATGTACACTTGTTATCATTCCGATATATCATGGTAACTGCAGTCGGCCTTTTGAACTTTGGTTAAAGCCCAACGAGCAAGCAAGATGTTCTTGCGGTCCACAAACAAACGCAGTGAAACGTGAACTTGACTGTCGACTGCATGTAGCACAATTGGGCTGTCGTGTAACATCTTGTCCTTGTATCGGGTGTAGTTCAAAACCATAGAGGTAAAAAAATACCTCCATGTTCAAAACCAAATATGTTTAGTCAACAGCACTGTACTCGTAGGTTTTTGTCTTAAACTCTTCTATGAACCGTTTATATTTTGAACGCTTCAATGGAAAATCAAAGCAAAGAAAACGGAGCCAGTTTGATAAAATGAAGGGCTGTATTATGTATTTTAAGTGTGGAACTAGTGAAGAGATACTGAGTGTTGTTATCATGTAACACAGATATGCTAACATTACCACGGTTACACTCACTAGACGAGTATTATTATAATATTGTGTCACATTGTTGCACCAAAATCAATCCATTCCATTGCATTGAATCTGCATGGATGGACGTAATTCATACTGGTCTAAATGTAATCAGCTGCACCGTGCTATGCGCGTAGATCGGAGGGATTAGACTCTTTGTAAATGTAAAAAGTCGCAAGACAAAAAAATTACTATGTTGCGACATTGTAACCCCCCCTCCGGTCTGGCTTACCATAGAGATCGAACTCCCCACTACCAGGATATGAAGTGCGATCAATATCCCCTGTTGCCCCGCACTCCCACGGTGGAAAACATTGATAGGTGAATGACATTCAAGTCTGAATCACATGATTAAGAGTCAGTCATCATCTGCATCTGTTACAGGTCTTGACGGAGAAATTTCATCATTTATTCCAAATTTCAGTCGGTCATAAGGACCGACATGTTGCTAAAAACATTCGGCCCGACGAGAAATCTGTCGGTCTCGGACCGTCGGACCGACGTTAATTTCGCACACTGATCACCTCTATCATTCGACGCAAACATACATGTGGTAGTTAGGTCTAGAAGGGTGGAATGTGATGGAATTTGTCCATTGAGACATTCACACGTATTACCATTACTTATTACAGTTATATGTTACAGTTATGTATTAAACTTTCTAAGTGTTATTTAGTGATGTAAACCGGGTACATGCCTTTTTGAACTTATAGCCAATCAAAACAGGGTTCCGAGTCACCTGATCGGTTGGGTGACGTCACATGCACGCATGTACCCAGGATTTTTCAGAAGCAGCTCTGTACCTTGCTGAGGGTGGACGTGTATTTGTCGCCCTGCTGACTGTAATACACCGGCTTTGTACACTACCAAAACGTATTGTGTTGCATCATTCTTTCCATCCCTGCTTGGTTACGTTGAGTAGTCTCTAGATCTACATTGATCTGGATTACGTCTACAGGACTGTTTGCTGTAATTTTCACCCCCAGCCTAACCCGCATGCATTCGAACATGTGATCGGGGTTTGTTGTGCTCCGAATCGCGACACTACTGAATATTTTGCACGACAATATATATAATATATATATATATATATATATATATATATATATATTATTTTCCACACCTCATAAGTAATATTCCACTCTCACCAGCTTATGGGGTATACATTTCCCAGCTTATTCGATATGCTAGAGCATGCAGTTCATAGGGTGATTTTGTACAGAGACATGGCCATCTCTCTTACAAACTGTTAGTTACACCAGAGCAAGACTTGTCTCTACATTCAAACGCTTTTTTGGCAGGTATCGCAAGCTGGTAGATAAATACAATATCTCTCTTCGACAAATGATCACTGATGGCATCGGTGACATGGGGCCTTAGTTAGTGACCACTACATATCTGACTTACAGATTAATGTATGGCGGGTGCCACATGTGGGGCAGGATGCGCTTTCTATTTTCGAAACACCTGACATCACTTCTTGGTCTTCTGGTTAGAGGTCCATATATCTTTCTTTCATGAATATGACTTTGTTTGTGTACCGTCTATTTACTATCTGTTGTGTGCTGTTTTGTGTCTATGTTTACAACTATTGTCTTACGAATTCTGACCTACTGTCATTGGATTATCGATTGGTATGATTGCAATTATTATATATATATATATATATATATATATATATATATATATATATATATATATATATATATATATATATAGTATATCACAATAACATCAGTAGGGACTTGATACCAATATCTCAACCAAACGTCTGCAGATTATATTGATAAATAAATCAATATAATACTGCGTTATTGACGAATAAATAGATCCCAACTAGGGGCAATCGTAATACAAAAAACATTGGCTTCTTTGTAAGTGTAACTTTTTCATACTTTAAAACTGATTTCTGTGTTGTTGAAGACTGCTGTTTCGTCAATGTGATAAAATCAGATGTAGAGTACAGCGACGTGTATACTTACGCGGTATTCTCTTGCGACAGCCTTACTCTACATCTGATTTTAATCAGATTGCTATTTCGTGTGCTCAATGTCATCAACTTAGCCATGTTTCAGCGGATGCAATGGATGTATAGGTAGACCTGTCTACCTACTTAAATATCCACACATCAAACCACCCCCTACCCGTTCATCCATTCATCCATCCGTCATCCATCCACTCATAAATACATAACATACACACCGATGAGGGGGGAATTACTTTGGCTCGCGGGTTTTAGGTCGGGCCGAAGTGTGCAGTGCTCACGGAGCAAATCCAACGTGGCGTGAAGGTCTTGATGCCTTGAAGTAAACACTGATGTGATACCTAACAGTCTAACTAAAAATATGTACCGTCTCGTATGTGATTCTATCCAGAGGATATCAGAACAATCAAAATTTTTTTGTGATATGCTAATTACTGTCCTAAAAATATCTTCACTTGTAGTAAACATGATCTCCTAGAACGTTCTAAACAAGACTAATTAAACTCAAGGTAATATAGGAGAATAAACCTCCCACCCACCAACCAACTCACAAATTGATCCCAATATTTGTCCATATTGTTTGCCAGTACTCGATTAGGGAGTGTTCAGAATTTACTGCTAGGGGGCTGGAGGATTTTCAGGGGGGGGGTTTTTCCAATTTTCCCCGAGAAGAATTAGGGGGTTGGGGCTAGACAAAAATACCGCAATGTTTTGGGGATGCTAAGAAAAAACACATCAATTAAATATTTGCCCAGAAGTCCCGATCTATGAAATTATGCATGGCTGTCAAAAAACAACTGGTGAAAATTTACAAATTTGCCAGCTACTCTTTGGACAAAGGGTTGATTTTCCAATAATTCAGTATGTGTATCCAGAAGATCATGGGCATCAATACCATGGTGCCAGCTTTGAAATATTGACGTTAGCATCCCATGTACACAAGAAATTTGCTGTAGTTCAAGAAGTGATCTCAGTGTGTATGAATCAAGGAGAATTGTGGCTAGGTTCACTCATTGTGTAATGATACTAATACTTTAGAATCCTTTTCGTAATGATTTGTATGATCAAGGATTTCGCAGTGACGGCTGGCTGAAAAGGCCAAAAAACAAATTGACATGTTTTGTTTTCTGTCATCTAAAAACATGTACATCATGACTATTTTAAAGTTAGTAAAAATGTGACGTGTGCATGCTATGTCAACTTTGAAAATGTACTGCTGACAAAATGTGAATTTTGACGTATCCAGAGTTACCTGCATTTATGAACATTGAATTGTGAATGAAACTAGTAGAAATATGACATATGTGAATTCATGTTATGGATAAAGTGTTCTGTTCAACAAAGGTTCTGAAATATTCCTCAGGATTGCTGTTTTATGGCGGCCAAATTTGAAAGAAAAAGAGAAAAGGAAACATTAGAACTCGAATTTCCCCAATTTCCACCGTTGGTCTGCAAGTTATTCACCATCATCTGATGAAAATGTATGCTGGACATGTGTATGTAACATCCCACTTTCCATAAATATCTGGAGACCTGCAAATTGTTACCATTATATTCAAAGATAGATATCACTTTGCCAATTATATGCTCTGACAATTTCTAACTAAATTATGTGCTTGTCTTTGTGTGTATCATGGGTATCAGTGAGAAAACTTACGCTGTAGTTATGTTTATTTACACAAATTGCACTGTTAAAAGTACAGAGAAGATTTGCATGGTACCCCGGAGTGAAAGTATAAATGACTTGTTTGGCCTTGCAATGAGATAAATATTTATAGGTTGGATACAAACAGCGATTTTTCTTTTAATTAGGTAGAAGACTACCCAGGGACTATGCAAAATTACTCATTGCATATAGGATTGCATACAATGTAGAAATGTCAGAAAACATACCAGGAACATTGTCAATTTCACGAAGCTCTCACAAATGATCCACTGAAAGATGCTTTATCGAAAAATATAAAACAAATACAATGTTACAGTGCTTGATTTTTAAAGAGAATCATTTTTCGTTTTTCTTGTTGAAAAATCACTGATGCAAAAGTGCTGACTTTACATTTTGTCAAAGTTTGTATTACATTGAATAAGGTGGCAGTTTGTTATTGATGAGTCACTTCGTAAATGATGTATGTATCAGAAAAACTGCATGTAGACATTACTTAATCAAGAGTGTAATGAATTTACAATATTTTTATCCGACATGGCTATTGTTTTCTTTGAACAGGTCAAATTTGCAATAAGGTCATGTTTGGAGCTAAAAATCATGGGGTAACGGATAATTGAATGTAAAGTATCTAAAAAAGTAGATTAGGAACATCGATTTACAAGCTACAACATATGTGATTTCTAGAAAATGACAATATTCTTGGTATCGGGTAGTCCCCACCTTAAAAGTCTGTACCTGCCACAGTCAAACATTTGCTTAGTTTTTCAATTCATTTCCACCCATGGGAGAGTAATTCTGAAAAAAAGTAAGACAACTTGTCTAGTCAATGAAGGGATCCTGCTTCATATTATTTCTTCCTCTGAGTACTTGCTACTAGTATGTAATGTTAAAAACAACTTGGCAACATTTACAACCAAAGTATTTGATATAATCCACTGATAAAACATAACATAACATAACATCTAGGACAAAGTAATCATCAAATAAATCAAGAAAAGAGCTACAAAATGGATCATTTATGGTGGTCATAACGACAGAAGTATTTATGTTTAATGGCAACTTATGGCCCCTTAATTGTAACTCCGAAATGATTTGTTATATTATTCCTTATTTTACCACTTTATTGTTCCTACAAAGTGTGATAAATTTGAAAGACTGAATATGTCACGGTGTGTAAGCATGCAAGTATATATTTTGGGAGGGGGGTCTTGGAAAAACGCACGAAATGTTAGGGGGCATAGATTTTTTCTATAATAAACCAGGTTGGGGCATGGAAAAAATCACAAGGAAAATAGCAAATCCTCCAGGATCCCCCTGGAAGTAAATTCCGAACACTCTCTTATGAGCTAATTATTTCGATGTGATGAAAAATAGTGCAAGTACATATATACAAAAGCAGGATTAAAAGGGGCTATACACCTTTTTACACAGATTTACAAGTAATTCTTTCGTGATTTCTTCAGAGGAGGCTTATAGAAATGATCCATTAAAATCTATTCATGATTCTGCTTTTTTTTCAAATTCAGCACAAAATATACAGCTACAAAGGACGTTTCCTACTTCAATGTCATATCAAGGATGATTTGTTTGCTCACCTTCTTCATCGGTTGTTACTGTCACTCTTACAGGATCGCCGTTATTCTGGTATAGAATGTTTCCCTGCAACGTTATTTCATACGTAGTCAACGGGAATATTCCCTCACTGAGAGTCACAAATTCTGAATAGCCTGTTGTAACATCAATCTATAAGGACAAAAAATGTCTCTCAATCTAGTGTGCATCAATATAAATTATTAGCCATAGCAAAAGATTTGTAACTATCGAGCACCTTAAGAGACAATATAATGCAAATTATAGTTTGGCTAACATGGATCTGGGAAAGCAGCATTAATTTGTAAGGCAATCATTCGGATTTTGTCAACATCGGTAATACGGCAGAAAGCCTATAACTTTTGAGAGCGCATTACAAATACCACTGACGACCGAGAGCTGCAAAATCGGTATTAAGGTCAAAGAGAATCAATTAAAATCAAATGTACTATTTCAAATTGTATAAAATATTGTTCAAATAACAATCGCAAACATTTAGATAAATGAACGCATGCGTTTCAAAAAAATTATCTAAGAATCACAAAAAGTGCTGCCACATCCTGTCGTTGATTGAACAGCATATGACGTCCATTGTGCAAGCGGCTACAATGTCAGTATAACAAGGATAAACTATTATAAACAAAATCATCACAATCCAAGAAATAGCCTAAGATACTGTGGTTCAAACACGCACTAGTACCCTATTCTATATCTGCCACAAGCTGTACTGGGCTCATGACAATGCTGCTATTCAGGGATGCGGTAAAAGCCATTCTGTCCGTGACTGTAATTGGCCAGCTTCATTTTGCAATATGAGCGGTGTGCAGTTTTCCTATTGAGGGTTTCTTGACGATGCCAACTCTGCTTTACGTCAAAACTGGTTAAAGTTGGAACAAACTGTGTGCACGATCCATATCCATATACAAGACAGACCAGACAAGTGATGTACTATGTCAAAATAAACTGTTGAAGGAACACACCATATCGAGCATTAGACAGAGCAGACCAGCAATAATGTGCTTGGCCAATCTCCTTAGATATTATTGTAATCCATGAACAAATTGTTGCATGAATCATCTGACAGTGAGCCTGTGTCGTCAAATGACACAATTCTTCGATGCCGCCGCATACAAGACACTTTTCATAAGCACAGGTACCCTGCGACAGAATAAGACAAGGAACCAGACCAGTATTTTCATGAAAGTATTGTTTAGCTCACATGCGTGAACACGTGAGCTAATGTCATAGCGATGTTTGTCTGTCTGGACGTGTGTGTGTGAGTGTGTGTCTGTCTCTCTGTCTGTATACACGATAACTCAAAAACGCCTGAACAGATTCAAGTCAGATTTCATAAACAGATACAACATGCTACTTGCAAGAACAGACAAGATTTTGGTAAGTGTGGCTTGCATATTAATGAAGTTGTGACATATCATTTTTTCACATATAATGGTTTCCCTATGGAGACAAGAATAACAGTGTCGACATATATCAACAAATACCGCAAAACATTTCATGAAACTTTTCACAGATGACAATCTCAGAACATTACGATGATGCTGTGAATGTCATGGCAATTATCTGCTCATTTGCATATTTAATTAATATCGTAATTGGTGATATAAATCTGAAATTTCTGCACCAAATTTGATGATACATGCAACAAATAGTGATCTGATATATATCTAATTGTACTTGAAAGCATTTTGCAGTGTTAAGGAAATAAAATAGCTCATTTACATAGTTTATGAAGTTTTGTAATTAGTCATATAACTCCGAAAAACTGCACCAAATTTGATCAAATCTGCTGCAGATACTGATCCGACAGATATCTAACTGTGGTGTAAAGCATTTAGTAGTGTGAAGTTAATTAAGGGTTCATTTACATATTGAATGGATTTTGTAATTAGGCCTGTAACTCTAAAATTATGACACCCAATTCGGTGAATCCTGCTACAGACATTGATCTGATAAATATGTAATTGTACTGAGAGGCATTTGGCAGTGTCAAGTTAATAAATAGCTCACTTGCATATTTTATGAAGTTTTGTAATTAGTGATATTACTCCGAAATAAATGTACCACATTTGATGAAATCTGCTGCAGATACTGATCCCATTAATATCTGACTGTGTTATAGAGCTTTTAGTAGCGTGAAGTTAATTAAGGGTTCATTTACATATATTATGAACTTTGTAATTAGGTATATAACTCTGAGATTATGGGACCAAATTTGGTGAAACCTGCTACAGATATTGACCTGATATATATCTTATTGCACTGTGAAACAATTAGCAGTGTCAATTTAATTAAGGGTTCATTTGAATATTTAATGAACCTTGTAATTAGTTATATTACTCTAAAATTACAGCATTTAATTTGATGAAAGGTGCTACATATATTGATCTGATATATATCTAATTGTCCCATGAAGCAATGAGCAGTGTAAAGTTAATGAACAGCTTATATGCATATTAAATTAAGCCTGAGACTACTGTGCGAAAGTTGATGAAACCTGCTACATATCATGATGTAACAGATATCTGATTGTTCTGTGAAGAGTACTGCTATTAATGAAGCTGTTATAAAACACGTGAGCACATTCACTTCACATCTGGTTGGATATCATAACAACACAAGTAATATCAGTCAGACTTACGAAACCCAATAAAAATCACCATATATTTGACGTGGTGTGTACTAAAGTGTGATATGGTAACTAAATGCTAAAATGAACGGGCGAATCCCGACAGAATAACGCAGAATTGGCTCGAGGTATATAGTTATAACTCGTACAGACATCTAAAGCCGACTTTGGAATAAAATGTCGCACTAGCAACTGCGTGTTCTATAGAAAATGGACGTCGAAGAAACTACATGAAAGAGGTGAAATGAAAGAAAAGAAAGAAACCTACTTTTATCGACATATCTTAACGTGGTTTTAATTACACTGTGGTCAATGCACCATTGTTGCATTGTTTGCTTTGCCTACAATTTTGCTTTAAGCTATCTTAACTTTACAGGTGGCAAACTTTCTCGAATAAAACTAAGAATTGGCTTTTTAACCCACTTGCTCAAGTTCAAATTGATCTATCTTTAGTGTTCGTTAGATTATGGCCGGTAGAGACTGTCTATGGTTATACATGTTTAATGCTTACACTATCATCATGCCATCAGTTTACTTTAATATTGCAGCTGGACTAATTGTGAACACCACAGCAACAAACGCTGGCCGTGCCGTGCCGTGAAAGTGAACAGACAAAATGAAAACAACTATTGTAAAAAACCTCCGACGAAATTAATCAAATAAGTAAATTTCATCATTACTTAAATTGACTTGAATTACGTTATACCTTGGAACCTACTTTGCACTAATTTTTGCCAGGATGACCCTAGACATTTATACAGCTAGATGTCAATGCAATAGGATAAGCAAATCTTGAGCTTTCGATGCGCGACCATTTCAAATTTATCTAGATCGTTTTGCTAATTCAGCAGATCACTTTTACTAAAGATGGACGCTCTGTACCACGTAAGTTGTACGCACGCAATAAATTTCTAGTAAGATAAGGGGCTGTCGATAATAAAAGCTGACGCACAAGAAACGTAATTCCTTCGTTTTACTTGAAACCCCCTCCCTCCCTCCTCAAAACGAAAGTTCTTATGCGAAATCAATTTCGTATTATGATGCCCTTCCGACAAACCCACACGCACCTCGCTGATCCGCACGCCCATGAAAAAACACCTGAAGGGCACATTAATAAATAAACCTCCACTTTACGCGTTTCACTTTTTTAGACAGAATATTTTAATGTATTTAGGACATTGGAAAATGTTTCACGTACATGTTTCACGTTGAAAAAGCATACAAGTTTTTATTTCACATTCATGTCTTTTGTTGTCTTTTCCGTCTCCGTATTTGTGGTCATTATGTTCTCGATGAACGCGAAGGTAGTTTTGCAGTTTCGCTGCAAAGTCGCACTTCGAAAACGAGAGAAAATCCTTATGCGATTTCGACTCACACAAAACGAAATGAGCTTTTACCCCCTCCTCCCCTAAACGAAAGAATTACGTTTGTCGTTCGTCAGCTTTTATTATCGACAGCCCCTAAGCTGATTTCGAATTTCTGGACACTTATATCCTATTATCATTTGTCACATAAGTTATTTCAAAGAGAGCATCGAAAACATGCTCACTTGACCCTATCCATGCAGCTCTTCATAAAAAATAACAAGGTGAACTTTTGGACATCATATCTAGGACCATCAACTTATCTCTCACGCCCGATACTGTTAACTATTTACTCAAAAAGTTATTGTCACACCAAAACTCAAGAAACTATTACTTGACAAGAATATGTTTAAAGCCCCCACTCAATTATCAGATTTATCTAATATAAATATTATTTTATTGGTAAAATATTCAATGGAAAACAAAAGAATGACAAACTGTTAATGGGCTGTTAACACATTCGCTAATGCGAGAACCAGGGATTGAGAAGGGTGCCTTTAAGAATTAGGCTGCGTTCACAAATAATGATTAGGGGGGGGGGCTGGAGGAATCTCGATTGAAATCTTATTTTTTTTTCAGATCGCCCCCTAAGTACCCTAAAAAATTTTCAAATGCCCCCCTCTATATGGTCAAAATTTTTCAAGTCCCCCCCCAACTATCACAGGCCCATATATTTGTAAAGGATGATAGCGCAGACAAAATAAACATGTATTGCGCCGTTCTGCTCACAGGTGTATTCAACACTACCTGTATTAGCACTTTGTATAGTCATATTCCCAAGGCAAGTTCTTTAAATGCATCAGTGAATTTTTAGATATATTGGTCTAAAAGCCAACTTGAGTTAATCCAATTCTGGCCAGGTCAATTGCTCCTGTTGAAGAGCACACAAAATGCAATCATGAGAGAGTAGGAAAATTGTGAATTCTTGCTAATTGCCGTATTGCACAGTGACCTACCAAAAATTGTTTCAAAACTACAAGACCTATATGAATTAGATGCTACTCAAAATTGACAATACTGGAAAGTTAAAATATTCCATCAAATAAATGTTTTAATCTCTGAAATTTTGGGTGTGATAATTGCAAATTTGGTTAAAAAATAAATAATTCCATTTGGTCACATATTTTTTCTTTTAGTCTTTACTATTCAAAGTTTTACTTCTGTATCATTTTATAATAAGCGTGTGAAAATTTAGAAAATCAAGCATGGTGACCATATCTTTTTTCTTTAATATTTGATTATTCTCAAATGCCAGAATTCAAACATTTCTATTTTTCCATGTGTTGCTCGCTGGCCTGATCTTGTGTACAAGTGAGTTTCACTGTCATGAGTGCCATTGACCAAAACTCTTCTTCAACTACCATGTACATCAGAGTCAGAGCTATCTCTATCACTGCTCAGGTATGCAGTGACAGTGACACTGCAGTAGCAGGGTAGTATCTGATTGTGACAATACCCGCAGGCAGTAGCTGTATCAACTTTGATGATTTTGGCAATATTTTTGTTCAGTTTTACAACTGCGTTCTTGTTCTACTCCCTACAGCATGTTGAATTGTCTAGCATTCAGCTTGCTATCACAGCCTATGTACCGGTATGTGTACCATGCATTTGTGTCACTGACAGCTGACTGTCAGTCTGGACTCCAATTAAATTATAACCAAATACATATTCATATTTGTATATACAGGCTTTGTCGACACACCAAATATTGTGTGTTTGAGCATGCTGTAGGGAGATAGCAAGAAACTGTAGTTGTTATATTGCATAGAAATATTGCAGAAATCATTAACAGTTGCAGCTTCTGCCCTGTTACGAGGCTCAAGTTTGTTTTTTACAACAAATCACACGTTTAGATTTTTTCGAAATAAAAGTAATGAAATGTGACAAAATGGTTCTAGATTTTGTTTAATTATTACTAAAATTACAACATTTTGATGACATAAAAAATGGTATTCATTTTTCATTGAATTACCTACAAAAACTTGGAATTGGAAAATGTAAAACTCAAAAGGGACCAAAAAATTTTCAAGTCGCCCCCTACAGGTAGAGCAAAATTTTCAAGTCCCCCCTCCACTACCCCCAAAATTTTCGAATCCCCCCCGAATTCCTCCAGCCCCCCTAACCGTTTTTTGTGAACGCAGCCTTACAGACCCGTTTTCAACCTACCAGTTCTATTAACAGTCATCAAAAAGATAGTAGCACATAAGTTAACATATTTTCCTGCCAACTCACTGCTAGAATCACTTCAATCAGCGTATAACAATACCACAGCAGTGAAACAGAGCTCATTATACGATATTTGTATGGTACCGTGTGCTGGCCAATGCGTTCACATGATTCTCTTCGATATCTCTGCTGCTTCTGACACTATTGATCACGATTTACTCAACACAAGGTTATCAAAGCTAGGCATAACCAAACTCCCATGCAATGGTTTTCATCATGTCTAAAGAACAGACAACAGTCTATATCCGTACATGGTTCGATATCAAAAAGTCAACAATATGGAGTACCACAGGGTTAAGTGCCGGGTCCACCCTTGTTCTGCCACCCTTTTTCTGCATTTACATCCAACCATGCACTTGCTCAGCTTATTCGACATCGCAATATCAACTTTCACCAATATGCTGATGAAAATCAACTCTACCCGTTTTTCTTCCAGTCTAACTCCTACCCAGAGTAAACAGATTATATCCTTAATGACACATGACAAACTCCAACTCGATGAGGGTTAAAAAGACGAAATTCTTGTGAAACGGTCTTAGCTCAACAAATCACCTCGTCTAGGTCCCATAACAGAGGGACCGTGCCTTGTCTTATTGACCACATGAGCATTTGATCTTGTTCTTTGAAATTGTCAACTCTGCAAGAAATATGGACGTGATGTTTGATGAAAGTACACTCTATGTAAGCACATGAACATTACATGATGTTAAATTTACAACAATCTCCGTCAAATAAGCAATATTCGCCAACATCTAACCAAGGAAATCTCTGAGATGTTGCTTCATGCTCTGGTCACATCAAAAGTAGTTTACTGTAATTCTTCCTGAGCGGTTTATCATCAGCTAACATTCTTCCACTTCAGCGTACCCAGAACTCTGTAACCAGACTTGTGTCTCCCACGCGAAGATCAGACCAAGCCACTCTCATTCTCAAGGAACTGCACTGGTTACCGGTACACACCAGAACCAAGTATAAGATCTTCCTTGTCACCTAAAAGGCGCTGAACAACAATACTCCTGCCTATACATATCGGACCTGATCGATCTCTACGATTCACCTAGGATTCTTCTATCTGATGAAAACAATCTGTTTCACGTATAACGGAGTAACCGCAAAACCTATGGAAGTCATGCTTTCTCACTCACCCTAACACACACACACACACGCTCACCTGGAACAATGATCCATTTGCAGTGCGTCAGTCACTCACTCGTAATACTGTTAAGAAGAACATCAATTCTTTTCTGTTAAGTAGAGCATACTGAACAACCACGACTCTGTTAAGCGCCATTGATCAATGCGTTCTGGAGTTTGGCTCTATAAATCCATTTGATTGATTTGGTTGATTGATCTGTGCAGTGTAATTAAGCTGTGCCACTGTACGCAAGAAACAAGATCTTATAGCATAACTCTATTGTTAGACTATGATTTTCATGGCAATATCGGAGGAAAGCTTGTAAACCACAATGCGTGTTGTCAGATGTGTGCAAAAGGAGAGGCAGCCTGGTCCCTCGACGAAGTATTTTTGCCTTAGGAGATGTTTGGCCTTCGCCTATACTCCGTCTAGCCCATGGTCGATGATAAAGCTACAGTAAGCAGAAACTGCTGATTTAAATTTGAATGTCCGCCAACAGAGACCGTGACCCTCTTGCATCCCTTTCAAAGTCAATCACTCAAATGATATTCTAATGTGACTTTTTCAGGGCGTAGCTATATCGATCAATAAATCAACCAGCCAATAAATAAATCGATTAAACAATTTGTAAATCACCAGTATCCTATGTATCTGTAGTTCAGAGG
Source organism: Ptychodera flava (assembly GCA_001465055.1). Classification (NCBI taxonomy): domain Eukaryota; kingdom Metazoa; phylum Hemichordata; class Enteropneusta; family Ptychoderidae; genus Ptychodera; species Ptychodera flava. The sequence continues at coordinate 66,306 of LD345035.1, forward strand.
CACTGAACTGTTATGAAGCAAACGCTTCAGTAAATAAGTAAGTTTTAAGGTTCTTTCTGAAGCTGTGGCTGACGGCTTCTCTATAAATTTAAGAGGAAGTTTATTCTACAATCTAGGCGTGGCGCATGAGAATGATCGTCCATCATATGATTCAAGATTGGAGCTTGGTTCCTTCAATAGACATTTAGCAGATGAAGCAGAGTCCTTGCAGTTTGCTGTTCCTGGAAGAGGTTGGTTTTGTAAGGTCGTGCCAGTCAGTTGAACGCTTTGTGTGTACAATAAAACAACTTTAAATCGTATTCTGGACTGCACTAGCAACCTATGAAGCTTTTGGAGAATAGGTGTAATATATTCACGTTTCTTTGTACGGGTGATGATTCTTGCAGCGGTATTCTGTGCACATTGAAGCAGTTTGATGTGGTCGTATGTTAAGCCTTATAAAAGTGCATGGCTGTAATCCAGTTTTTATGAAAGTACAGCTTAAACAAGTTTCTGACAAGTGTTATTGGTGAGACAATATCGGGTTTTCGAAGATGAAAGTAAATGGATCGGCATGCAGTGGATATATATTTTAGGTAAGAAAGGTGATGATTGAATTCAATGCCAATATATCATGCCGAATCGGTCAATTCAACAGAACTCGTGCCAATAGTTATGTCAGAAATTTGGCAGGGAAAACGGCTAAATTTTGAACATATAGGTAGCACTTCCGCTTTGTAGTCATTCAATTTAACTTATCTTGCGTCACCTAGAGCTTGATGTCAAATGCTGACTTTTCCATAATATTGACTGAAGACTAGGTGCCAGATGATGCGAAAGATAAGTACAATTGATTGTAATCTGTATCGAGATGGACTTTAAATAAGGTTATGTCGTCTTACAAGCTGACCAAGTGTGGCGATGTAGATACAGAAGAGTAGAGAACCAAGAACAGATCCTTTTTGGACACAAGATTCAAGACGCTGTGATGCTGATAGTATAACATGTTCACCGATCATAGCGATTTGTGACATACGAGGTGAGCCATTTCAAGGGGACACCTAAAATACCAAGGTCAGAAAGCCTGCTGGAAAGAAGAATGGCTTGATCAAATGTGTCTATCTTTTGTTGCATTATAAGGATGTCCATTACAAAAAATACTCCGCCGGAGGTTCAGTGCCTTAAACATGATGTTCTCATATGTTGCATTTAAGGCCGAACAAAACGTTCTGCTGTTCCGATAACCAAACCTACCCTATTTTTTACCTGCCGACGCTAAACTATTTAAAGCTACGTTAACACGGAAGTAAAAAAAGAAAATCAGATATGAACTGAATATGCTCACGTGTTTTACAACAGGTTCATTTACAGTAGTACGCTTCACAGAATGTTGGATGTCGAGTGAACAGACTAGAAAATTTTAGCATTTACTCAACACAACAACTTGACATGCTAATGTGACCTCTGAATGAAAGGAATGACGTGTACAGATTTTGAGTTTGACAAAATTACAAACTTAGTTATCAAGCATTGAAATTGACTGCTGATGACTCGACTTGTATCGACATTTATCACACACTACTGGACGCTTAAAATAATAATGTATGACGTGAATCACTGCATACATTTTGACTGTTATCAAGTTGTGTAAAACAGTTGTACCTTCGACCTGTCTCATTTTAATGTGACGAACCAACAAGCAAGGAGATGTTACGCAACATTAGCAGACCTCAGGATAATCATTAACCAAAACACAAGAACAAAGATAGACATTGTATATTCTGACAGCAGTTCCATTGAGCACACGATGCGGGGTGGCAGACAGACTTCTGATAAGACTAGACGTGTATACTGTCTACTGCCAGAGTAACCATCTCTGACGAGGATTGATTGTACTATGTTTTTCAATATTCCTGTTAATAAACCAAATTCATACCAATATAATCGGCAGCCGTGTTAGGCGTGTAATAGGAACAATCAGATATCTGTTATATTATATGTAGCAGGTTTCATCAACCTTCGCACAGTACTCTCAGAGTTTAATCACTAATTAAAAAACTTTATTTAATATGTAAATGAGCTAGTTATTAACTTGACCCGCCCAATGCTTCTCAGTACATTTAAATATTTATCAGATCAATATCTGTAGCAATTTTCGTCAAATGTAATGCTGTAATTTTGAAGTAATATCACTAACTACAAAGTTCATTAAATATGCAAATGAACCCTTAATTAACTCCACACAACTAAATGCTTCACACCACAGTTAGATATCTGTCAGATCAGTATCTGCAGCAGATTTCATCACATTTCGTTTGGCTATTTTACAGTTATATGACTAATTACAAAACTTCATAAAATATGCAAATGAGCTATTTGTTAAATTGACACAGCCAAATGCTTGTCAGTACAATTGGATATTTATCAGATCAATATCTGTACCAGATTTAACTGACTTGGACGCCATACTTTCAGAGTTATAAACCTAATTACAAAGTTCATTAAATAAGCAGAGTTTGACAGGTAAGACCTATTCTACCAAATGTCTGGAACCTCTGACTTGCACTACCAAAAACGTAATCTATGGAATTGAGTGTTCTTTGTGTCGGCTCATTTATGTTGGTGAAACAGGAAACAGCTTACGATCTAGAATGAACGGACATCGCAGTGGAGTGAATCGATCTTTGGACGTCCAACTTTATAAGCATTAGATATCTGTCAGAACCGTATTCTTGAAAAAATATACCATCCAACCAACAGCCCCACACTTAGTTCACCATTCCGTAATCAGAGAGAATACCACTGGATTAGACAGTTAGGCACCGCAATGCCTTATGGATGTAATGACAACATCAAAGATATAGGCAATATCTCAAGTCCTGGTTGTTCAGAAGTCTTCTGTGCGTAGAAGACGTAGTCATGGTCATGGGCGTTACCATCGGCCTAAATTGAATACATCTACCTCCAACTGCCATGACAAATTTCATGAAATGCTTCTTTTATTACAGAAGCCTATAGGTCTCCATCACATTCGTACTTCATTATTAGCTCTTTCCATGAAGGACTTGAGAAGATTGCATGCCTATGCATTGGGATTGTCTTTGACAGATCCGAACAAACAACCGTACAGACTGGTCAGTATTATTGCTGATATTGCACTATGCAGACTATACAAGCCTGTTTGTGCTGAACCTTTGACTGATGATCATCGTCATTTCATACATCTTCCATTTACTAACGAAGGGATTGATGCCATTAATATCAGCAGTATACTTCACAACAAAAAGGTTACATAAACTATACCTGTATACTTTAAGAACCAGTCTGTACCTATTCTGTCATATCGGTACACCAAGACAATCTCCAATAAAATATTCAATTACAATAAGGCATTGCGGCATTCAAAAATTGATGAATTCCTTCAAACACCAGCATCCTGTGACTGCTCTACATCTCCCTTCAAAATATACTCCAGTTGGCCATGTCATCACTGGTGATCTGAACCTTATTGAACATCACCACCTCCGCAAGATATTATCTTGTGGACCCAAGTTCAGAGAACCTCGCAGGATCAACTGGAACCATAATTTTAAGATCATTATGGACTCTGTTTAAGAATATGCCAGGAAATGGGCAAAAAGGGAGGATGTACAGCTAGACATACTGTCAGAATGGGTCAAATCTGTGAGGAAAATAGTTCGTGGCCGTATTGGTCGACTAAAATCACATGTTTGCAGAAGACCCTATTCTGTTCTGTATTTAAAGATCCTGATGCTGTTAAGTGTTTGAATGATATCCATGACAAATATGTTGTCGTCCCTGCTGATAAAGCTGCCAATAACATTGTATTTGTCTGTAAGAAGTATTATTTTGAATGTCTTATTGATAAACGTGGTGTAACTAAGACCTCCACCAACTCCACTTACAGACAATCAATGTTCAACAAATCTGAAATTTTGGCAAATCATAAGTTATGCATGGATAATTTTAATATTACAACAAAGGATGACAATGATAAGTTGCCTAGCTTATACTGGATACCAAAGCTCAACAAAACACCGTACAAAGCTAGGTTTATCGCAGGATCTTCAAAATGTTCAACAACAGAGTTATCAAAGATACTGACTTCTGTTCTTTGTACTGTTAAACAAGGGACTTCGAGCATACTGTGATGTTGTCTTTTCTCGGAGTGGTATAAATCAAATGTGGATATTAAAAAGGAACTCTTGGAAAATTTGAAATCAAGATCTGTTTCAAAAATAACATCTATTAAAACTTTCGATTTTCCACATTGTATACCACAATACCACATGATAAATTGAAAGAACGCTTGAAAAACATCATCAACCAAGCATTTTTCTACAAAAACGGTTGTAGGTATTAGGGTATAATTCTACATATTTTGTTAAAAATATTACTAACGCTAAAGTGTTTTATACCGAGAAAGACATTATCAGTATGCTTGATTTCCTCATTGACAACATATTTGTTGAATTTGGAGGACACATTTTCCAACAGTGTATAGGAATTTCTATGGGTCCAAATTGTGCTCCCTTATTTCTGTTCTCATATGAGGCAGAATTTATCCAGAACCTTATCAAGCAGAAAAAGGTCTCTGTAGCTCGAACTTTTAACCTTACATTTAGATACATAGACGATGTTATTTCATTGAATAGCTCAGAATTCAGTAAATATCTCGCTATGATTTATCCTCCAGCATTGGAGATTAAAGAAACTACAGAAACGGCCTCTTCTGCTTCATATCTGGGCATTTTACTTGAATTTGTCTCTAATGATCACCTTTCTACTAGGCTATATGACAAGAGAGATGATTTCAACTTGAATATAATCAATTTTCCACATCTCATCAGTAATATTCCACTCTCACCAGCTCATGGGATATAAATTTCCAAGCTTATCCGATTGCAAGAGCATGCAGTTCATGTGGTGATTTTGTAGAGAGACATGGCCATCTCTCCTACAAACTGTTAAATCAAGGTTACACCAGAGCAAGACTTGTCTCTTCATTCAAACGCTTTTTTGGCAGGTATCGCAAGCCGGTAGATAAATACAATATCTCTCTTCGACAAATGATCACTGATGGCATCGGTGACATGGGGCCTTAGTTAGTGACCACTACCTATCTGACTTACAGATTGATATATGGCGGGTGCCACATGTGGGGCAGGATGCGCTTACTATTTTCGAAACACCTGACATCACTTCTTGGTCTTTTGGCCAGAGGTCCATATATCTCTCTTTCATGAATTTGACTTTGTTTGTGTACCGTCTTTTTACTATCTGTTGTGTGCTGTTTTGTGCCTATGTTTACAACTGTTGTCTTACAAATTCTGACCTAGTGTTATCGGATTATGGATTGGTATGATTGTGATTATTATGCAAATGAACCCTTAATTAACTTGACACTACTAAGTGCTTTACACCACAGTTAGATATCAGTCAGATCAGTATCTGCAGCAGAATTCATCAAATTTGGTGCAGTTATATCGGAGTTGACTAACTACAAAACTTCATAAAATATGTAGATGAGCTATTCATTAACTTGACACTGCCTTATGCTTCTAAGTGTAATTAGATATATATCAGATCACTATTTGTTGCAAGTATAATCAAGTTTGGTGCAGGAATTGCAGAGTTATGTAATTGATAACAAAAGTTTATTAAATATGCAAATGAGCAGGTAATTGACATGACACTTACAGTATCATGATAATGTTCTGAGATTGTCATCTCAGAAAAGTTTCATGAAATTTTTGTGCAGTATTTCTTGATATATGTCTACACGGTCATTACCGTCTCCATAGGGAAACCATTGTATGGAAAAAAACAATATTGCATAACTTCATCAATATGCTAGCCACACTTACCAAAATCTAATCAGTTTTTGCAAGTAGCATATGGTACCTGTGTATTAAATCTGACTTGAATCCGTTCAGGCGTTTCTGAGTTATCGTGTAAACAGACAGACAGACACACACACACACACACACTCACACACACAAGGACAGACAGACAGACATCGCTAATACATTAGCCCACGTGTTCACACACGTGAGCAAAAAACCGTAAAATCACGCTTTCGTTACTTGACATTTGAGTTTTCCTTGAACGAGGATGTCTTTTATGTTTTATTTCTTTAATATGTATGATGCATCTTTCTAGAAATGTTGTGGCCAGTGTTTGACCGCCATTAACACCTAAAAATGCATATTTTAATATTAAAATATTTTGGAAAAAACTTCGTGCCGACCTACCTTCCCTATCTTTTAAAACCATATTATCGGAACAGCACAATTTATGTTTTTGGCCTTATCCAACAAAACGCTATTTTTCAGACATTTTGGGATCTTAGTAGGCCTTGAACCTACGACAATCTGCGCCGGCATGCATACATTATTTCCTGGCCATACGATTACCTTGTCATACACATATTGCAAAACGAGAGATAAGATTAAGTGCGATAGTATCATGATACAGTTTGTAGCGGACTCATATGAATACTTACACATGAACTTGGCTCAGAAGGAACGCAGTACGTTATATAATACTCAATAGTGAAGAAGTCTGTCATGCGCTTTTGAATTCCATTAGAATGATAATAGGGTATGTGAGGTGACAGCCAACGAAGATAAATAGATCGATTTGTTGTAGAGATATTTGTGATCTCTGCTGCTCCAAGTGTGGCTGCAAGAACAAT
>LD345035.1:77462-114466 GCA_001465055.1 Ptychodera flava
TGCGCGTGAATGTGTCGTCTGCACACTGCGTCCCGTGTTATAATCATGTCATTCAGCTTTGCATGTTGACAGAAACTGGAATTACTGCAGAGAATAATTTTCAGGACATCACATGTGAGTCTCTAAGGTAATTGCGTTTAACTCCTCCTCGCGGATATTTTAATAAGTCCTACGGTCAAAGAGCATTTAAATGTCTGGCTTGTCTGTATGTCTGTAAGTGTGTGTAATGTGTGTCCATCCACATCTTAATATGCAAAACTGCAGCAACTACCATCCTAGTATTTGGTGTACAGGTACACCCATGGGTGGAGATGTGAATTTGTTCAAATGAATATGTCAGTGTAAAAAATATCTAATGAAGTTATAAAGGGAAAATCCAGTCAATTGTGAGCTAAGTGTCACTGAAGCAATTTTTTCAGTTTCGAGTCAAAGAATTCATTCTTCAGAACTTCATTTTGGAAACATGGGGCACTGAAATCGATATCATATTTGGTCTTTTCGACCCAAAATACCTTTATGGTGAAATTTTCACGGAAATTGAACCTATTATTATTCGCGTTATTATTTCTATATAATACTTATATTAATTATTATTATTACTATTATTATTATTATTATTATTATTATTACAAGTTTAGGGGCTATAAGTATAAAATAGAAATCTAATAATCATGCGCAATTGAGAGTGCGTGGCGTGACAGTAGAACGTCTCCGATCTCGCGCTATCGTGTCGTTGTGAGCTTTAAAAATGATGGAATGTTGACAGAAACTGGAATTACTGCAGAGAATACTTTTCAGGATATCACATGTGAGTGCCTTAGGTACCAAGTAGGACGTTTAGGAAATCCTTTCAGAAGTTCACGCCGCCTGTGGCCATTTTGTGGAGTATAAGCTTATAAGCTTACGTAACTCAGCAGCGTATACAGTATTTCTACTGTCAGTACTGTACATATTGCCGGAACATATGCGATAGAAATTTGCGTTTCACGTCGTTCAATCATTCAGATGGAAATGCCGCCCTTCTCCAAACTTTGAAAAAAACGGGGTGACAGACTTTGGAATGCTAACTCTGTATAACAATGACGTAATTTAATGAGAAGATATTTGTATTCGAGCACGGCTACACTACAGTTTTTGATTCGAGAACTCTCATCATGGACTGTGGTTGTATTCAACAATCGAGAGGGCTAGGGTGAGTCGAACTTTTTCCTATGTCCATGTAGCACTTGTGCAAAAATATGCGAATCCACAGGCCTTTGGCGAATCAATAAATGCGTTTTTCACCAAGCTGAAAGGTTGAAAGATGCGTCCGTCACTTTGGGACGAGCTAGATAAATGCAGTCAAACGAAGCTGGGCACAGAAATTTGCCATAATATGACTTTGTTCTGGAAATTACGAAGACAACCGGCCGTGCGGTGGAACTTTGCAACAAAGTTTCAATATCTATACTGGCATACTTGAATGACAGACGCAGGAAACGATGGCCAATAAAAACGCATTCTCGTCGCATTTTGATAATAATGTATCAATCACAATGACACAGAAATTATGCCTCCTCCCGACAGAAGGGCCATGGCCTATTTTTAGCCCTGCTACACTGTCTTAGTGCTGAAAAGGCCATGTTGCTGTCAGGTCGTCATGGCGACTTTTAAAATTTGCATACATCTCTGAGGGTTAAACGGGTTGTTAATAGGTCACAAAACTTTTGAGTCCCACTGTCGTCTATTATACCTGTTTCCTTGGGTATTAAAGGTGTGCAAGTATACACATCAAAAGACTAGAAAATTCACTTCATATGCAGAATCTTGTAAAATAGCCTTTTCTTCTCTGGTTAACGAAAAAAAATAATTATAATTTAATTATTAATATTATAAATTAAAATTAATTAATTTGAGATACTAGCAGAATTAATTTTAGCACATAAAATTAATTTGAAGGCATAAACATAATTCGATGCATAATGAGTTAGTACTGTACTATATAACACTTATTTGAGATGACTGCATGAAACAAAATTAAAAATACTTCAAAAATTATTTCTGGTCTATATAAAATTAATTCTAACACACTAAAATTAACGGAAAACAGAATTTTGACCAGAATAGCTGCAATATATATTATGTTTACTATTCATCCTAGAATGAAGGCAAAGAAATTACAATTATTTTTATTATAGAACAAATTTCTAAGTTGTTACTTAGATCCATAAAATAAATAAAAAACATTGAATTATGTTTTAGCATAGACCCTCTCGAGGGTCTATGGTTTGAAATAAAAAAAACTGTGGTTACCAAAATTTTTTACCAAGGCAACATAAAACAAAAATTAATATGGAGTTCATGCTGTGATAAATACACTTAGGAGAGCATTTGCATAGTAACTGGGATTACTTTTAATGGAATTTGGACAAAAATTGAAATTTTAAAATGCAAAAAGCTTACTTTGGAAACAGGGCAGTAAAAATGGATATCATATTTTGTCTTTCTAACCCAAAATATCCCTTTGATATTACACATTCTATTGATTCCTGGATTTTAGATGGAATCTTTAAAAAAATGGTAATTTTTACTCCTTAATGGTTGCCATGGAAACATCTCACATTACAATAAGTGTGATATTTTTTGGTGTGCTAACCAGACAAACCCTTATGATCAAATTTTTACATCAATCAATCGTTCTTCAATAGGAATTAGGGAAAAAGTAACATTTTCAATCCCAAAATAGTTACCATGGCAACTCGAAACATTAAAATATGTCTGGTTTTTGTGTTCTGTGACCCGAACTCCCCCACTAGATAATTTTCATATCAATCAAAGTAACTTTTCATGGGATATTAGAAAAACTGAAATTTTCAACCCCTAAAATGGTTACCATGGAAACATGGGGCAGTGAAATCGATATCATATTTGATCTTTTCGACCCAAAATACCCTTATGGTGAAAATTTCACGGAAATTGAACCTATTATTATTCGCGTTATTATTTCTATATAATACTTATATTAATTATTATTATTATTATTGTTATCATTATTATTATAATTATTATTTCAGACTGATTTATAAAATCGTCCGTAAACAACAAAAATATACAAAGACAATCTTTAAAACCTAAAAAGACAGACAAGGTTATAAATTTAAAAAAACATTAAAATACTGAAAAGCATTTACAGTACAAAAGAGATCGCAAGTGATACTGTAACCCAGTAAAGTAAATGTCAGACTCGCATAACGCATTCAACAACTCGTTTTCATAGTACTTAAGTCGATTGAGAAAACTGTAAACAATCTTTCTCCTTAAAAATCAAAAATCATTCACACTATTTAAAACAAATGAAGACGAAATACTGCCAATTCGTGACAGCCCTAACAATCTGCGGAGCGCATTTTTTATGACACACATGTGTACTATGAATGGCTGAAATATTAAATACGATGGTTTCAATCGGGCTCGAACTCACAACGTACGGTACCCAATCACCTAGCGGAGAATGCAACAGACAAAACCGCTCGGCCTAATCCCCAATCTCAAAAGATACACCTTAACTGAATACCGTTGACATTGTTACAAAATGCGTTAAAAAGTCGAATTTTCTTAAAAGCATATTTGAGCGACCAGATAATGCCCTTCTTTGGGATTTAATATTATCATCGTCTGTTAGATTATATGTTAAAACATAACATATTGAAACACCTCATAGATTGCACCATTTAACACATCAATTTCTCAAAATTTTCAATCCGAGATGGGGACATCCTCCTCTCGCGCTTTCCCCATTAGGGTGTTCTAACAGTTTTACTTAGTAAAAGTACAAATTGAAAATGCCTCTCATATTGCACAAGACTGCATCATTGCATTCTTCAATTTCTCAATTTTTCCACACCTCCTCTGAGACTTTGCCCCTCAGCATCCTGCTTGTCCTCCTCCTAGACTTTCAAATTCTGCCCTGTCAGACATCTTAGTTGAATACTTGTCATGATACCCATCGAAAGTAATTAATACTGTATGGTTGGATACTGGTTATAATGTGAGGTTTTATATCTACATTTTCTTGTGACTTTGAATTTCACTTTCCTGGTTTCACCTTTTTCAACCATCATGAGATAACCGATGATAATCTAGCAGGATATGAAAGGTCTGTCCTTTTGCTGTATTTTTGAAAATTTTATATTTACATGTCTCGATATTTAACTTTTTAAAAGGGTGTCAGTCAAAATGTCTGTGTTAGAGAGAGGGTTACTAAAAATCATGAGGGTTGAAATTCCTCAGACCCCCCCCCCCCCGGCCGTAAAAAATGACGGATTCCTTGTGCAATTAATATGAATAAAAGGAAACTATAATTTGCTCCGTATTTGCAACACGTTATACACAATAGCAACTTAGAGTTGAAATTACTTTTGAAACAGACAAATAAGTCAACACATTTTTATGTCAACACATTCTTTTAATAACATAAACAGTGTTGAATATAGGAAGAGAGAGCGTAAAATCATCCCAAGTTTTCGGGGACCACTTTTAAGTCAAAAGGACACTTTTGGAGTCAAATTGATTTTCTTTATTCAATACTAAATGTTTGACAAAAAAGGAAGTGTACTTTAGTCCTATTAATACCCGATACTACACAGGTCTCATGTAACATTTTTAAGTCAACACATTCTTTTAATAACATAAACGATGTTCAACACATAAAGAGACAGCGTAAAATCAGCCCAAGTTTTCGGGGACCACTTTTAAGTTAAAAGGACACTTTTGGAGTCAAACTGATATTCGTTATTCAATAATAAATGTTTGACAAAAAAGAAAGTGTACAAAAATCCTATTAATACCTGATACTTCACGGGTCGCATATTACATTTTTCTAGTCAACACATTATTTCAATAACATAAACGATGATGAAAACAGCGCAGAGAGCCTAATATCATCCAAATTCTTCGGGGACCACTTTGAAGTCAAAAGGATACTTTTGGAGTCAAACTGATTTTCTTTATTCAATACTAAAAGTTTACAAAAATCGAAGGAAGTGTACTATAGTCCTATGAATACCTGATAGTTCACAGGTCGCATATTACATTTTTCGAGTCAACCCATTCTTTCTATAACATAAACTATGTTGAATTCAGCAAAGACAGTGTACAATCATTCGAATTTCTCGGGGACCACATTGAAGTCAAAAGGACGCTTTTGGAGTCAAACTGTTTCTCTTTACTCAATACTTAAAATTGACAAAAATCAAAGGAAGTGTACTATAGTCCTATTAATACCTGATACTTCACAGCTGGCATGTTACATTTTTCAAATCATCACATTCTTTTGTTTACCTTAAAAGAAGATGAACAAAGCGGTAGGAGCAAATAATCAAGCGGATTTTCTGTGGACACCTTTACGGACATTTAGGAGTCGCATATTTTTCAGTACTGTACAAAATGTTTGATAAATCAGTAGAAATGTAGAATAATCCTACAAGTAACTCTGACTTATATACTCAATCTTATTCACAAATACAAGTAGATATGAAGCATTATTTATCAAAAAAAAATATTTGACTGTACATAAATTTTAACAGGAGAGTTAATAAAGCACAAGAACAGTTTTTGTCTATAAAGTAAAATAACTACTCTCAAATATAGCTGCAAAGCAGTGATAACCGGGTTTCGAGACATCTCGGCACGGTGCACAGGGGCAATAGAGAAATACAGTACATATGCAAAAACATGGAAGGCTATGGTAGTATTTGTGAAATCGACGTCAAAGGTCATCGAGGTGATTTTACATTTTGTTAAAAGAATTGAATCCCATAGTTATCCCTATATAACAAAAATCAGACCTCTAGCTCTATTGGCTTGCCCAAAATTAGATATGTGCATAATTAATGAGGTAGAAGATATGTCGTCATACCAAATGTGAAGGGTGTAGCACTTGTCGATACTGAGATGTATATTTGGGGTCAAAGGTCATCGAGGTCACATGACATTTTGTCAAAAAAATTGTGAACTTTAGTTATCCCTATATAACAAAAATCAGACCTCTAGCTCTATTCACTCGCTCAGAATTAGATATGTGCTTAATTAATGAGGTACAGGATGTGTCATCATTAGGTGTCCCATCATACCAAATATGAAGGGTGTAGCTCTTGTGGTTACTCAGTAATGGACAAATATGTATATTTGAGGTCAAAGGTAATCGAGGTCACATGACATTTTGTCAAAAACATTGTATCCCTTAGTTATCCCAATGTACCAAAAATCAGACCTCTAGCTCTATTTGCTCGCTCAAAATTAGATATGTGCATAATCAATGAGGTAGAGTATGTGGGCGTCATAAGGTGTCCCATCATACCATATATGAAGGGTGTAGCACTTGTGCTTATTGAGTTATGGACAAATATGTATATTTGTGGTCAAAGGTCACCGAGGTCACGTGACATGTCAAAATATCTGCGTGAACTGATGGGCGAACGGACAGACATGACCCAATCTATAAGCCCCCTGGACTTCATCCTAGGGGACTAAAAACTGTATCACTGCATCCTTTTTGCAATATGAATACAATGAGACACTAAATTTTTATTTTTCTTGGCGTTATACATTGGAGTCTATGGAGAACTGACTTATACATGGGAGTCAATGGAGGTGTAAACTACAAAGTCCTCTAACACGGCGCAATTTGATTGTACTGTGAAACAAATAGACATGCATATGTATGGGGTAGGGTACTATCCTTGTGCAAAGTTTGAAAGAAATTGACCAGGGCATGTCTGAGATATCTGCGTGAATGGACGGACGTACGGATGCACACACGCATGCACGCACGCATGCACAGACATGACCAAACCTATAAGTCATGGGGACTAATAACTGCAATGATCCTTTTATTCACAATATTGTAATATTAAACAAACTTGGTAGAGCTAATGTATGAAGTCGCCCTCATTTTCTTTTACATTCTTTCATCTTCACTTTGTTGCTCAGGACATCCATCATCAATTGGAACTGTACCTTACTTCATAAAATGACACCACGTTAACCACCCATTGTGCAATCTAATAACAAAGAAATGGTGAAAAATGTCATTATTTCCTGTTGTTCAGGTGTTTGTTACAATACAATTGCAAAAAATATGTAAATTAAAACTGTCTATCCACATCATTTTTTCCTTGGCTAAAATAATCATTTAACTTCAAGGGATATAGTCGTCAGAACTGCGCTCAAAGATCAGATGGGACCCATACCACCCATGGCAACAATGTATCAAAGACACAATGGTTATTGATGAAAGTTAAAACATGTCTGTCATAATCTATCATTGTATAATTTAAATGTTGCAGCTATGATGGTGAGGTGCATCTTGATATTGTGCATAAAATACATTGATTGTAAACAAGAAACTCGCACAGGCGCAGTTCTGACGACTATATCCCTAAAATACCGAAGTTACATCAGAAAACATTATATACTGTAATTAAAGATGTGTAAGCTAAACCTTTGGCTATTGTTTCAGAAATCTTGTTTTATGCAGTGTAGCTATGTCAGTCTGTTGTTCTACTCCCTGAAGCCTGATGATATATCCCTTGACTGGTTTATTGACACAAACCATGTAATGTATAAAAAGTATTGTTATTGTTGAAAATTTAATTATTCTCTGGTTTCATCATATATTCAATATATCATATTTAGTTCATCTGTAGGAACCTGTATAACAAATATCAAAGCTGTCAGACGAGTGGTTCTGATGAAATAAAGTTTTTTAGCAGACTGTGATAAATAAAGTTTTGACCAAAAATGACGAAAAAAATTCCTTAAAAATACAGATTTGCATATTTCATCACAACTTGAACAAATCTAACTTGGGTTATCCCTAGGGACCTGTATATCAAATAACAAAGCTGTCTGACCAGTGGTTATGAAGAAGAAGATATTTTACCAAAAACACCTTTTTTGGTGCTATTTTGCATATTTTCAACAATATCAAAAAACTGACAAAACTAGTTTCTCAGAATCATATGTTGCATCTACTCAACAAATATCAAATCAGAAAGTACTGTGGTTTTCAAGATATATGAATGGATGGACGCCTCACAAACGGACACACATACATACATACATACATACAGACTGACGACGGACGGATACCCATCCTAATAGCTTCTATAGACTACAGTTTATAGTAGCTAAAAATCAAAATGACCAAAAAAGCCGGCTGCGGTCCGTGGGCTACTCTGTGCAGCTAAATTTGCTTTCCTATGCGTGCACAATACAGCTCCGGGGCTTAGTGGGCTAGGTTCGGGTGTTGGAGTATATTTCTATACGGAAGTTCCTGACAAATTGTGTTTAAAACACTTTTCCCAAAAATAACCCGGACAGGTAAAACTAATCTAAGTTGGCAAAGAGAGGTACAGCAGCTTAATATGAGCTCACTCACTTCTATGATGAGCCTTCAAGTCTGCGTTATATAATGCCGGAACATGTACGCAGGACTGGCTCTGCATGGCTTGGCTGTGTGTTACCGGCGTTATACGGCCCCCACCATATGCGATCAGTGTATGTGTGTGGGAAGCCGTATAACGCCGGTAAATCTCCCCTTGGGTGGAGGGACGGTGGCCGGTAACACACAGCCCAGCTGGCCTTGCCATGCAGAGCTAACAAAGGGCTAGCTCTGCATGGCAGGGCTGTATGTTACTGGCGTTATACGGCGTGGTGGGAGGCCATATAACGCCGGTAACACACAGCCCTGCCATGCAGAGCTAAACGCAGGGCCATCATTTAGCCCTGCGTACAGGTCTTACACGGTCTCCACCAGGCCGTGTAACGCCGGGCAATCAGTACTCGCATGAAATATAACTTCGAGCAACAAACTTGAAACTATATGACTGTTTGAGGTGGTACTCACTCAGATGCTGATGGGGTTTAACCAAGGAGATTCGTACAGTGATCGGTAGGTTGCTAGGTCTTAACTGTAATGGCTCCATGTAGCAAGATGGCCGCCGTGTGCAACGCAAACTCCCATGATGCTAATATGAGACACCTTAACCAGGTGAAAAAATATGACGTGCAGTTTTGGCTGTTTTGCATAGTAAAATACATCGGAATTTTGAAAAAGTAATAAAAGTGAGCGCATATATCAAAAAGGACCAAAATAACAGAATAGTATTTGCAATGTTACAAAGTTCAACAACTTTATGCAAATATATGAATGAAAAAATCCCTGGATTGCGTAAAAAATTATTTCAATTACAACTTCGGAGACCACTTTGAAGTCGGGGACCACTTAGAGGTCTTAACAGACGACACACAGACACAGTACACATATATATAGTAATAGGAAAAGCACGAAGCTTTTTACTGAGCTATCAGACAGACTCGGGGACAAGTAAATATCCACCAGCAGAACTGTCCACTCAGGTTAAAGAAATATAAATTATACTATAACCCAAACGGGATTCGAACCCCCACACACTCACGGCAACATCGCCTAGCTGCTAGGCCTCACACAAAACCAGTCGGTCACTGCTTCAAACCCAAAAGAGTTGGTCACAGTAACCGACTTAGATGTTTCAATTCTGTGCGCGACCAAACAACACGTTATGCGTGGAGCAGACAACACACAGACACAGTACACACACACAGTACACACATATATAGTAATCGGAAAAGCACGAAGCTTTTTACTGAGCTATCAGACAGACTCGGGGACAAGTAAATATCCACCAGCAGAACTGTCCACTCAGGTTAAAGAAATATAGATTATACTATAACTCAAACGGGATTCGAACCCCTACACACTCACGGCAACATCGCCTAGCTGCTAGGCCTCACACAAAACCAGTCGGCCACTGCTTCAAACCAAATAACCTAATGAATCGTTCAGTTAATCAATTCATTCATACATCCATCCATCCATTCATTCATTCGTTCACTGAGCGATTGATTTGTTGATTTATGGCTCAATTAATCAATTCATTTGCCATCCATTCAAATATTCATTCATTCCTTTCATTCGTTCATGCGTTCGTTCGTTCATGCATCCATGCATTCATTCGTTCATCAATTATTTTTTTGCAAAGTTGAAATACTGAAGGTATCGCAGTTTTCGTTTACCTGAAAATGCGGCTACACAAAGAAAGTTCAGTGTCCTACCATTGCAACTTGAGAAAAGAAATAGATTGCTTTATGAACTCTGATAGTTTTAACCCGTTGGAAGGCAGTGCCACACGTTATTATGCACTAATACGTGACTGGGAAAACTGCCAGTAAATCATGTAAGAAGAAAACTTCTCACATTGCTGGCCACTTAGAGTGTGGAATCGACGGTGTGGGGAAAATCGATCAAACACTCTGCACTGTATATAACACAAGTTTTGATTGGTTGATAAACAGCCTTTTGTTCCACTCGCAAATTATTATCCAATGGCACAATAGTAGTTAGGGATACAGTATAGACCACTTTGGAAGTTAGGGGGTCTTTTTTTTACTTTATTTCACATGCTAGGGGGCCTCATTAACCAGCCTCTCCCATTGGTTCATTTAAATGCCGCAAGGGATATTGGGATAGCAATGTGCCTTCCTGATTGGTCAGTTGCTTAATATATGCAAAAATGAGGGTATATAAGTTCTGAGAGGGCCATCTAAAGGCCAGTCTTGCTCTAGAAGTCCCACCCTCAACAACAACGAAAACTCAACTCTTCATAACCATGGCAACTGCAATACTGTCACCAAGACTACTGGAAGAGGGTTGGCGAAAGTGTTATTCAGTGAAGGCAGAACTGCCGTACTACTTCAACGTTAAGACTAACACCAGTGTCTGGACAATGCCCACCGTCTCTGACCAAGATGAGAGGTATGCTGATGTTCCAGGAAGGAAGAGCCCTGACTTGCCAGAGCCTTCTCAGGAAGTACCCCTGCCTCATAAGACTCCGTCCAGTCAGCCATCAGCAGCTGCTTTGGTCCCTTCACCTTCCAAGCCTGGCACCACCAGTCAAGCAGGTGAGAAACAATTCGGATTTCTTCTGTGTGACACAGAGACGTCAGCTCAGATTGTGAGTGTGCAGATGTACAAGGGAAATGTGTACGTGGGGATACGTGAATTCTTCAAGAAACCTGACACTGAAGAACTGATACCGACAAAGAAGGGCATCAACTTGAATTTGGATCAGTGGAGTCGACTGAAAAGTATTGTGCAGAGTATTGATGAGGCTGCCAAGACACTGATGTGCAATTGACCTGGTACTCACAGACCCGTTTTTCATCCCTTTTTCAGAGCCTTCCTTCAGCGATATGCCGAATGACTTGGACAGGAAAGTGGCAAGAAGAGTGGCAAAATATGTCTACGCCAAGTTTATCCTGGACCAAGTCAATGCTATCATCAACGAAAACAATGAGGGGTGCCGAGAAGACTACCCATCTCAAAGAGACCATGAGTGCTTGTACTATGGCGATACCCCTGCAGGTCAACGAGAAGTCATCAGCAAATACTTTACGGATGCTACCAAACAAATCAACATGCTGGCTGTGCAGAAATCTATTCTTGCCATGGCTGAACTGTGCTACATCACCCTGGATCATAATGTTTCCCTTGGATTACTTGATCTTGATGATCTGTTGGAGTTGCTGTACTACCGCTGGAGTGAAGACCCTGAAAGATGTTTTGAAGCTCTATCGGACAGTCTGTCTATGTATGGAATGGTCTTGTGCAACGACATGATCACCGCAGTTTGTTCCACATTTAGTTCTGCAAGCAGTTAATCATTTCAATTTCCTTCAATTCATAAAAGTGTTAATTCTTCGGACATTACAAAATTGCCAAGGACACTGAAAGACACTTGCAATAAAAAGTGTTGTGTTTCATGTTTTTCGCCTTGTTAAATTTTGTTAACTTTGAGAAAATAAAATTTACTGTTATTGTTTAAAATAAAAAACCAATATCTTGTCCGTCTATACTCTTTGTGAGCTAGCGAAGTATGATTGTGTTATAATTGAGTATGATTGATTGCCCCCCCTTCCCCCTCCCCTTTATACCCATCATCCTTGAGAGAGAGAAAAAAAAAACACACAGACGCACATGCTTTGTATTTTAAATTGAACAAGTTTGAAAATTTATTGAACACCAACAGGAAAGCCAACACAAGAACTAGTAACAATGTAATGAATATGACTTCTAAGTCAAACGAGTCTGTAAAAAGTTAACATCATATATATCAAAATCAACATCAGTCAATTTTTCAATGAAATCATTCACGAGAAAGTCATTAAAAGTCAAGACCTCTGTAAACTGCTTCACGATGTTCGACATGGACCATCCCCGGCAACGATGTAGCAGATAGTAATATGACATTAAACTGGTCCAATAATCATTTTCATTCAAGGTAATACATTACATTGTCCACACACTGAAGAAAGAGGTCCCTGGAGCCTTTGCCTGTTATAGATCCAGTCGAGAGAGTTCCTGTTGAGGAATGCCTTGAAAGGTGTCCTTTTGGGTGGACGTCCGTACGAATCGAAATATTCACCACGGTTGCTTTCGGCAAAGTAGAAAGCCACCCAGTGTTTCCCTGGTTGGGTACTTGGGTCCACATTGGCCACAAAGGCAGCAGGATAGGACTTTACTCTGGTCTTAGACAATCGGTCTGATGGTTCCACCCCGCCAAAAGATGGTGCAGTGTATCGATCTGTACTCAAGATCTCTTTCAACTTTAATGTGTCCATTTTTCACTGCAGTCGATGAATCAACTTCAGTAATCAAAGAGGACGTTGCAGTCTCTGTCGATTTCAATGATGTTATCCAGTTCCCCATACACGAGTAAATTCACAGTATTTGGCAGAGCTTGTCTGAACTGCAGTTCAATGCCCAGGTTGCCTTCTTTGACCAGGTTCAAATGTCCTCCATCGGCAGACAAGTCCGGTGTGAGATCAAATGCAAACAGTGTGTATCCATTGTCGTATTCATAGCGATTGATGTTGATTCCTTCATCCCTGCCTATTTTATTAGTCCCAGTGAACAGGGAATAGTAGGCCATGATGAATGATTGACCACCTGCTTTGGTGAAGTCCAGTTTCAGGGGTTTGCTCGGAACTTGCTTTCCACTGACATTAAGGACCAGCGATGTCATGCCGTAATGTTTGAAGTTGAAAGGATTTTTCTTGTATGAACCGTTGAAGGCATCGTTGTCTACCAGACCTAAGACCACACGTTTAGGTAGCTGTCCCAGAAAGATGTGGTCTTTGTTGAAGGACATAGTGCCTCCAGGAATAGACAGAACCTTCATCACACAACGATGTATGGGATACTTGGACGGTCTCTGCTTTAAAGCTTCTGCATGGCCCAGCTGTACCGATGGACTGAGTTTATTTTCCTGACCAGTAGTGTGGCTTCGGTGACTACAGCTTTGAAACCTGGATTTTCTGCAGAGCTCACAAGGGAGAAGGCATTCTTGCTTCCATTGAGTTTGAGACGTAATTCGACACCATTCATTACGTACTTGGGCTGAAAGAAGAGATCCGAAAGGATATGTCCTACCATATCGACAACTTGACTGCCCGACGTGAAGGCATATTGGTTTTTCAGTCCCTCGTTCACTTCTCCACCATCTTTAGTGGGGTCCACTTCATCCATTTTCAAGTGATAGTCCTTGGAGAAGAGGGCTGAACCAATATGAGTGTCTTTGGCCTCCTTACCATAATTCAACAAGGTCTCCAACATGGCTCGGTAGGGGTAATTAGGGGAAGGGTTGGATACCATTTTGCCATTGAGGTGTACATCCACCTGGCTGAACAGTGAATGGACACTGTGGGCAAAATGGCCTCTATATTGTTCACTCAACATGTGACAATTTTTTGCCGCACATACGCTGAATGAGCGTAAAGAGAGCCAAATCAAGCTTCTGCGTAATGTTGAAAACTTAGCCGAATTTCCTAGCCGCACAGCTAAATATTCAGGAAAGAGAGGCAGATTCCATTTCCTCATATGTTCCTCTGTCCATTATGATATTTCGGCAATAATTTCATGAAGGAATTCTTAAAATACCGAAGCGAAAATACTCTATGTAAAAATAGGCGAAAACACGGCCAACAGCACAAACGATCGTAAACTCGTCATTTCAGAAAAATAAGAGGGAAATTCAAAAATCTAAAACCATAGAGTTTTAGTGAACCTTCATGAGATGCTTAATCTCAAATATTGTAGGAAATAACAGCGAAATGAAAAAGTTGGTCTGGCGGGTTTTTTTAGATGTATTTTTCATTTTACGATGTGCCGAATAATCTCGATTCCCATAGAAAACAATGGTGTTTATGTGCGTCCGATCGACCAAACACATTGCAAACTTCTCGCCGGTTCAAATTTTTCAATTCTGAACCAATGATAATGAAAATTGGTACAATAATCCTCTGACTAATAAGCAAAAATCGTATCGTTTTAGATTTTTGAATTTCTTCGTTAAATTTTTTTTATTGCCATTCTATTTATTCTGATCACTGAAATATACTGTTGCCGTCAACAATATGGCGATCTGACGGCGTTTACATGTGCAGAACAAGGGTCTGAAATTGACGCAAAATAATCAGCAAGTGTCTCCTAAATTGTACAGATCAAATACCTGTCAGGTTGTTGTCTTTTATACAAAATTTGGGTGAATATGAACCATGAATATCGCAGTAAATTGGTAAAAATAACACGAAACGAAAGCGAACTGGTGTAGAGTCTCCACTGTGAACGTGTAGTGAACGTTATCGATCGATATTCTTTTGTTGCGAATTGTTACAATGTCGTGTTGCATACCCGCGGATCGCATGGCGCCAAACTTGTCCAAAGAGCGCCAAAATATGCTGAGACATAAAAGTATCACCAAAACTAAACAAATTGTCTTCGATTCAATTTGAGTGGAAGAAAACAACCGATACGTTGATTTTATGGTACATAAGTCAATATATACCGGCTGTCATGGAAAAATTCATGGCGTAACCTGAAAATACGAGTGACAGGCGAGCAAATTTCGATCGATATTTTATTGAAATGAAATTGATACAATGTTCGCTGTCGTCACTAGCAACCAGCCCAAAGCGTTGTCCGGCGGGGGTGCTGTACCCCGCTGTACTGAACAATTTAGGGCTCTTTTTGCCCATAGTGGGAGCCACAAGTTGACGGGACCCACTGCTGCATCTGCACCGAGGTTAGTACCATCAACTTTTGTACTCTTGGCCTTGATCAGAAGGAGTGTCGAGAACAAATCGATGTAGTCTTCCCTTGAACCCGAAATCACAAATTCGATGGGTCCCGATTCCACAATGTGGGTCAGGGGATGCACTTCTTCCCATTGTCCCTCTTCCACACTAGTCTGCGTTGGAGGAACTGTGAACAAGTCAAGTTCACTCTCGGTACACTCGCAGGAGTGTTCGTGAAGAAATGCCATGTTAGTCAAAAATGTCAGGAGACCTTCTCTTTCGCTTGGCTTTGGAGGAAATGACTCTTTGTTTCGGAGCTTTACGTTTTATACCACCACCTTGGGGAACTTGGTATCTGGAACCCCTGCCTGCCATTAACTGTTTCCCGGCTTACACCAACTGTCGTTTTGCCGAGTGCTTGATGTTACGTCCACTGAGTGCATCACCTGCAATGTTGAGTCCCGTTTTCAACATCTGTCTCCCTAAGACTTTGGCACCTTGTTTGAGCAGTGGTGTGGCTGCACGGAAGAGGCCTCCCAAAATACCACCCAAGCCATATCCTCTCTGCACTCTGCCCCCTAGAACGATGCTCAATTTCCAACCTGATCCAAATAAAACTTCTTGTGTGTGGCCGGATTACTTTCATAGATTTTACGTCTATACGGCATGGTTCAGGCTACAATAGTGTAGGGCGTCGTTTTCTGTAGGCTAGTGTCACGATCACTTTCCCACCTTGAAATGGCACTTTCTGACCCATGTCGTCTCTTATGTAGACTTCTACTGTATCAAATTCATGGTTTCTCAGGGGAAGAAAGTATGGCGTGTGGAAGGTGCGGTTGATCATCTGTCCATGGATCCCTTCCACATTTTCTATTCTCAACAGGGGTGCAAAGGTATCTCCCACCAACTGGTCGTCCACTAGATTGCAATACACATACAGAGAAGAGACGTTTGGAACACTGAACATGAAAGGTGCATCGTTCTTCTGCTTCAAGATGGTATTGGGATAAAATCCCATGATTTCAGCCAGACCTGGTAGAAAGTAGAGGCTGGTACCCTCACTCACATCAGCGGTTACTTTT
The DNA here is from genome assembly GCA_001465055.1 of Ptychodera flava. Taxonomy (NCBI): domain Eukaryota; kingdom Metazoa; phylum Hemichordata; class Enteropneusta; family Ptychoderidae; genus Ptychodera; species Ptychodera flava. Next base: position 93,698 of record LD345035.1, read on the forward strand.
CTTGACACCGGGTCGAAAGTCAACTGAGTGTTGTTGGGTAAACCTTGCTCTCTCAGAGTGGTCAGTATACTTCCAAAATCATCGTAGTAACCTGCAGGTATTTTGACAAGTGTTTTTCTATGGTCTTGACTTTCGTACGCCAGCACGTTTCTGCCCTCGACCACATTGTACCAAGAGAAAGGGTAGTGTATGTCCATCAAGGCCACTTCCCAGTTGCCCCGCAGAGAAATGTGTTTGGGTAATTTCACAGTGTAGCCTGTCACTGCATTGTCTGGGAAAACATCCATGGATGCATTGCTCGGTAGTGTCATGAAAAACGGATGTTCAGCCATGATGAAAGTGGCGGGTCAGACTCTGACTCTCCAAACAGAGTCATCCTTCTTATAGTTTTGTCAGATCCCTGACCCAACTATTGAATTTGGATGGCCAACCATACCACTTGACCAGATATTCAGTCTTGCCCTTTCTCTTTCTTGTTTTGAGTATTTTTTCCACTCTGAAGACGTCGTCCTCTTTCTTGACAACTTTTTGTAGTTCTTGTTCATAGAAAGTACCTTCTAATTCCCCCTCATCAAAATCTTTCAGCTTGTAAAGAGGTGGTCGACTGGAGATCCTTTTCAACACTGAAGATTTCTTCTGTCCAATTTGGCAGATAACCTTTCTTGAACATACGTTTAGTTTTGCTGATTCTCACTTGTTCTCCCATACTGAATTTGAATTTCACCATTTTCTGTTCATAGTCACTGTACAGAGTATCCCAAACCTCTTTTTCATTGGTCTTGTTGACAGACGCTGGTTTTCTCTTGATGCTGCGATGCCAAGTGTTGTTGTAAGATTGCATTAGCTGAGGAAGCACTTGTAGGTAGCTTAGGGTGTTGTTTCTGGTAAAGTACTTCCACATTTTAGTTTTCAGGGTACGATTGAAACGCTCAACCACAGAAGCTTTCGTTTCATTTCCAGTGGTGAAAAATTGAATGTCTTCACTCTTCAGAAATTTCTGAAATAGGTGGTTCACAAATTCTTTGCCTTGATCCGTTTGTAGTTTTTCTGGTTTTCGTCCAGTCTTCAAAATCTGTTGAAACGCTGCCACCAAAGTGGCTCCTCGTTTATCTTTCAAGGGAATGGCCCAGGCATACTTGGATAAAATGTCAATGCAGGTAAGGATGTATCGGAACCCTGATTTGTATTTTGCTAGTGAACTGACGTCTGCAAGATCAGCTTGCCACTGTTGATCCATTCCACCGACAATTACTCTAGCCCTTGGGAACTTCCATCTCACTGGTTTGTGTAATGTGTAAGTGTCCTGATGTTGCATCCATTCTCTCACTTTCTGACGGGTGGTCTTTATTCCCTTCTCTTTTGCAGCACGGTAAACAGCATCGATTCCTCCAAAACTTGCGGAATGACTTGGATCGTAATACACTTGGCTGAGGTGCTGATCCAAGTCCGTCAATTTGGTCACAGGTTTCATGTTTGATGACGATGGATCAAGAACAGCAAGCACAGAGGCACCTCCCCCGTTTGAGGACATCGCCAAGGGATAGAGAAGGTGGACAACACTCCATGACAGAGGTCTCCTTTGGAATGACTATCATCAAATTGTCGAGTGATGTTTTAAAAGTTGACCCAATTTCCTGTCATGGATGTTCATGTCGTGGTCTTGCAGCGGTTGAAATGACAGGATGTATCTCCCTCCTTATCTTTTTCTTTTTGGTGGATGATTGTCCAGCAAATACTCCATGATCACCTTCTTCATCATCATCACCTCTTGACTGAAACAATCCTTTTGATTTTTGCTGAGATTGATCTTTCCTTGATGCCAATCAGATCTTGTGGTACATTCATGTCAGACAGCACTCGGGCAAATTGTTGCCACCCTCTAGGAGTGAAAGTTTTCCTCCGATGTAAGGTGTCGTTGATTAGGTCTACCATATGAGTTCCAGGTAAGGGATTACCGTCGTACGTTAATTCCCCTTTCTCATTCCAATCCACGGAGTCATGCTGTTTCACATTTTGAAGGAGCAAGTGTGCTTTTCGTTGGAGGGATTTTGGCACACTTTCCATCACATCTTGCTCCACACTATCCGAGGGCTTTGGCTTGTCAGTGACTTCCACTTCTGTGCTCTTAGCTAATGCGGACCCTGAAGAAGACACGGCAGTAGTTGTACCTGTTGAAGTTTCAGAGGGGAGGATGCTGATTTGAACAGGTTCCTTCTTTTTATCAATGTAAGCCCTGTACTGCTGAAGAGTCTGTTGGTACAATTTTGCCTTTTCATCATTGGTGATGTCTGTTCTTTCCAAGATTTGTTGCATCTCCCTATCCAGAGAGGACAGCATCTTTGTCACGGGGTTTGTTGTTTGATTCTGCTGTAGTTGTATGGTATCTAGTAATTCCTGTGGCACAAGTGCCATCTTCTTGGCATGTTCCATGGGCATGGTGACAATTCACTTAAAGAGGAGACTTCCCAACACAGACAGCATAGGCCCTACGACGGCCGAGAGAAATCCACCCTTTTGCACAAGTATCTTCTTCTTCTTTGATGTTGAAACCTTTTTATTTGACAGTGTGTGAAGATGATGTTGGTATTTGCTCAATTTCTTCTTTTGAGCAGATGACAGTGGAACACTCCCCCGAAGAATGTTCAGACAACATTCACAGAGGCAATGGATTAATTCGTTACTGGCTCCCTCGATGATCCCCCTCTGTTGCTTTGGATTGCCCCTGGCTAACATAGAGAGAAAATGAGCATGTTTTCTCATTCGCTGAGACATGATGAAATGATGGCATTTCAAGTCATCATGTTATTTTATGTTTTCCTGACGTAAACAAAGGCAGTCTCTCCTGGAAAGATGTTCGTGCGCAGGCGTAGGACTTCCGGTGTGTTTGGTTTCAGGTCAATGAGGAGATAACTATAGGGTTCACGGGAGGCATCGGTGAAAGCTTCTTGGATGAAACGGGTGTGTCCTGGGTATATCTGTTTGGCTAAGTGAGTGATCTGTGATCCATCTCTTGGATTTTTAAACAAGACCAGATAATGTGAATTCAGACTCATGGTTCGCGTCTCTCTGCCTTGATGAGACAGATTTTGTATGATAAGCATGACAGAGAGATTACGATGATGAGAACCTTTGGTGAACAGATTGGTAATTCTCTTGTCATTTCCAGTTTCTGACATCAGATCATCAATAATCAATAAGTTGGATTGGTGTGGGGAAAACATACTGTCCAACTCTTCAGGAATGCCTTCAACAAAATGAATGCTGGGGATAAGGGCAGCCAGTTCCGTATACGCAGGTTGATATTCTCCATAGCACCAGACAATACGCTAAGGAGATGGAAAAATCATAGTTTTCTGTTCCTTCAACAGTCGTTTGACGAATTTGGTTTTGCCAGACTGTGTGGGTCCGCATATGAGAGCAGTGAATGGATGTTGTAGTCTTGCATCCATGATTGACTTGATTGATATTGTTCAGACAGTACATGAACGATTCGTATCAACTGGCACATCAACTGATGAGTGTCAGATTGTCTGGCTAGTTTCAAAAATCTCTGTCTTTCAACTTTATCTTCAATATTATGCACTTGTGTGAGATGATTTGCCAGTCTTACGAAATGTTTTGCATGACAACCAGGGTAAGGACAGTTCTTTCGCGTTCGTGGCATAGTATTCCAAGTTGACCAACTTGTTTTTCACCGTGATGGGACTTTTTGGTTGATTTCCTTTCAGTCAATCTCTCCACTCAGATCAATGTTTTCATAACATGAGACTGGCTTCCTTTTGAAAAATTTATCATAGATGATGTATGGCAGCACACACAAATACAGGAAGAACATAGGATTGGAGAAATCTCGATTATTGATGATCAGTTTCAAGAGTGTTTGCAGAATGAGACCCATCACGTCAAATGAGCTTATACTAGAAAGCTTGTACGAGCTTATACTAGAAAGGATGTTCTCATTTCTTGACAGAGGGAGGGCAAAATAAGGCCCGAGGGGCTGAGGGGCCTTCAAAGGGTCAAGAGGGGTGGAGGGAGTCCATAAACAGGAAAGTGTGATCTCATTCATCTACAAAGACCAATCTTCCTAGATGGCCCTCGGGCAGTGGGCCCACTTTTTGGCCCTCGAGGCAGTGGGGCCCACTTTTTGGCCTTCTGGGCAAGGGGACCACACATGCATACACATGCACACACACACAAACATGCTTCCTCGAGCAACAAAGGTTTACAAATAAACACTCACAAATAAATTCAAACCAGCCTCTGAATCATTTACAATAAACTAAATTGACGCAGTTTATTACTTTACAAAAAGATTAATCAGGAACTTTTGTTTGGTTCCCATATAAAAGTTTTTAAAGATGAAAGTTGAGATCTATAGATTAGTTGAACTCTCTCAAAAAACCCAAAACAAATCAAACTTTTGATCTGTGATGTTCAATTCCAAAGTCAATATCTAAAGTTTCATGGGGTAAAATGTACATTCTTATCTCTTTCATTTGATTTCATTTCTCAAAATATCAAACACATACATTTCAAGACTTTAAAAATGAATGAAATATACAACTCTAATAAACAGAATGATCAGAATACATCTACCATAATATTGATCAGATTTTTTTTTCTTTAAATTGCCAAACCACCTGTATACAAGATCAAGTTTGACGTTTGGTTTTTTTTTGAATAGGATTTATACAATAGATTCAAACGATGGATCGCTGAAACATGCGAACATTGTGAAAACAGCTTCACTAAAATTCTTTACATTATTCTCCTAAAACAACTTGAAATGCAATACTAAAATACTATGAGTTCATGCCTAAGTATAAACATTTACAATTCTTAATTTTTTTTTTAAATGAGATCTTTAAAACCTCTTGAATTGCAAAATACAATTCCTTTTTCTGACAAAGCATTCAAAACTACTTTGATAACACAATGTTGTGAAATACTAGAAAACGTTTGCCAAATATTTAGTAACATTCATTAATTGATATTTCTGGGGGGGGGGGAGGGTTTCAATAACCGTAGGGAAGAGTTTTGTAATTTCCAATCACAGCTCTTTTATCATAAACTAGGGCATACTTTTTACTTTCGCTTTTGGATACTACATTACATCCAACACGTCGGATTTTGACGGGGTCATTCACGGTGATGGTTGATGTTGGACAGGTGGTGACAAGACGTCAAAGTTGACGTCTAAGCTGTTGCGGTAATTTAAGGTGATTCCCTTGACTTTACAAAGAGTGGTGTTACCTTTCCTGTCGGGCTGTGCTAGACAGAAGGCGTAGTTTTTAGCTCCCCCTGACACGAACTTGGTGATGAAATTGCTGGGAGGATCCTGTTCGTTGGTGAGATCACCCAAGTAATCACCAAGAGGTGGTTCGTACTGGTCTGGTTTGCTGACAAAGATGACTGAATCAGTGTCGAAGTACAAGACCCGTTCACCAATGGCCTCAAGGAGATCGAACAACTTCAGACGAGCATAGGCGGTGGTAAATGCAGCAATGACAACATTGGTGTTGACAGCCCCCTCGACAAATTCTTTCCGAAGTGTATGTTGAACACCAACTATGTCGTCATTGATGAAAGACAAGTTGTTGACCATGTGTTGTTCACTTGTAAGCAGGCGGAAGAGTTCTGCAGGCTCTTTGATGTACTGCAGCCGTGGAAAGTTGTTGCGTTGTGCAAACTTGCCCCACATAGAATTCAGCATTAGTTTTGCCAATGCTCGTTGGCCTGGATTTCGGTGAATCTTCGTCTTGTCAAGAAGGATTCCCTCTGTCATAGTACTCACGGATGTACCGATCTTGGTCATCTTCTGTCTGACACCATGAAGGCCAACCACTACTCTCTTGTTTCAACTTTAAGAAAGTGTTGATGTAATCAGTAAAGAGCCCACCTGTGTGCGATTCTCTGTTATACACTTCTCTTTCTCTGTAGTGCCATACCTCAAAGACTTTGACGATCTTGTACCCCTTCTCAACAGCTTTGGCTAATTCAGGTGTTGTCCAAGTTCCCGCGAAGGACCGCTGTTCATCATTATGCTCACATGGTGACTGTTGTTTGGTGTTTGCACAACCTCTGCAAAGGGAAAACATCAGCTTCCTTTCCACTCGGAGGGGGAGAACAGGAAAGTAGAGTTTTCGAGGAGGCAGAAATCGACATTTCACCAGACCAAAGTATAATTGAACAAGGAGTAAAATGTTCTCGGTGCGGACTTCCGGATGTTTGATAGGGTACTTACAGTACTTGTTGACATAGGGGTAGAGGCTTGTGAAATCCACGTAGTGAATTTCATCATCATCAACACATTCGTGGTATAGTGTAGTGGCATTGGTTCTGCCGCCAAAGAATGCATCTCGTGGATGAAGGGGCTCCTGTAGGTCAAGTGACTTGACGAATTCTTGCAGTTCTTGGTTTTCGTGAATTTCTTTCTTGAAGTCACACTCCCACTTTTCGATCACTCTAAAGCCATGGCAACGTAGAAATCGCATCTTATCTTGGGTACTTTGGTAAAGGTCTGCCATCGTCTTCTCGACTTTAGTGTTGACAATGTCATGGTCTTCATAACATCGAGGACAGCAAATTGGTAATAGCAACCGTGCATCTCATATACTGTGTTGCTTTCTTCGTCATAACCATCTACCCAATAGCGGTCAATTTTCTTCTCACCTCCATTGTGAACGTGTTGGATGTTGACATCATTCTTAAATGTAATCCATTCTAACCACTGCAATGCAATGACAGATTGATTTCTTCGATGGATGTAACCATGGTCTGGAATGACCCCGATGGCAGAGTTCGCGTTTACACAAAAATCGTGCGTATTTACGCATTGAAATTGACTCTCTACGCATTTTTTTCATCGTTATGCGTTTTCTATACGCAAAGGATAACACCGAAAGCACCCCCACGACTGAGCTTAGGCGACAACCAGACGAAATTTGTTGCAACACATTTCTGTCAATCACTCATTTTGTGTGGAAAGTTTCGGATTCTCTGGGCGTTGTCTGAAAAATCGGCATCGTAGTCCACACGTTATCACGTTAGGCACGTTATCATGTTAGCTGTGCCTATGAATTACGTTGCTAATTTTCAGGCGAGCGATAGTTTCTGAAAGTGAGTGATTTACAGAAATGTTGCGACAAATTATATAAATGCCAACCGTGCACGATCATTGTGTCTCACTGTTCCCGAATTTTGATCAAGCATACATGCAGCATGGCGTCGAAGCAGACAAATCTGTTTTAATTTCTTTCAACTTTGCTCTACGAGTCCGTGAAAAAAATGATGCATTGGTAGAGCTCGTCGGAATCCCGATAAATTTTGAACACTGCAGAAGTGTCTGGATGGTAACTGGTCGTTCAGGCACCAAGTCGTTTCGGCCCAAGTCGTTTCGGCCTCTCAATTTCCGGCCCCAAGTTACCTCGGCACTGCAACCCAAGACGTTTCGGCATCTGTGTTTCAATTTTTTTTCAAACTATTCAGTAATTGACTGATCCATCATATTCGTAAGCCTGACCTTTGCGTTCTGACCAGTACTTTATGTGCATTTTGTGTGAATTTTGCCGTGCTGTTTCCTCACCGCTTTCAAACTTTTTCCGTGTAGGTGGCTATTGATATCAATAAACTTGTGTCACAGATTTGAAAATGATATGAAGTTTTTTCTTACGGTCTCTTCCCATGTTCTCACAAAGATTAAGCATGTACGTGAATGTTATTTGACACTTACTTTTCTAGTGCTTTGATTTGTAACATTACGCTCCAGCACTAGTTCCCACAGATAGCCTTCAGCGGTGCCGAAAAGTCTTGGGTTGCGGTGCCGAAACGACTCGGACTTGGGGCCTGAAATTGGAAGGCCGAAACGTCTTGGGCCGAAACGACTTGGTGCCGAAACGTCCAGAAACCGTCTGGATAAGCTGCCATAACTCTTAACTTTTGGGTTGCCCGATGTGTTGTGACGGTTGCATGTATACCCTTCGCTGTTACGTTTCAACATTGTTCAAGTTGTTCGTTAAACTGTTTTCATTAAAATAATGTTACATCGTACAATCCGAATATGTAGTGTAGGTTTATTCAACGGCACATTGTATTTTGCTGTCAGTTTTTTTATTAATCGAGTGCGGAAGTAAAATTACGCACTCAAATCCAGCCATTACGCAATTTTAGCAGACTAATGCGTATGCCGTACACGAGGAGAAAAATGTCACCGCGAACACTGCGATGGTATCTTTCTTGAGGAAATTCTTGCGTAAAACGACATTGCAGGCTGATGCGATGGTCACACAATCTCTGAACGGATCTACACCATTCTGTTGTTTGAACATGTCTTGAAATTTCAAACAACTTCTCCTCAGGATGTCTACATCACTTCTACAGTAGTCTTCAAGCTCTTGTCTCAGGTTGAAAGGGCGGTTTTTCAATCTTTCGTCTTCATACCACTTTAGGAATTTCTCTCTCGCATGCTGTTTCATGCCATCTGGACCGTAGTATCTGGAATCTGGGAGAGGACCGACGTAATCTTGATTCTCAGCTGTATTGAAGAAATGGGGGAAGTAACCTTTGTGCAGTTCATTCAGCTCAAACATGTCGGGAAGTTGAGCCAAAGCCACAGGTAGGAAATTATAAGAGCCAATGAACTTGATGTTTAAGCCTGGGATGAAGATGCGCATGATTTTGGTTCCATTGAGAAGGACTTCAGGTTGAACGTTGTTTTCATGGCAGTATTGCAGTATGAATTGTCCGTCATAACCTTGCAGATTGTGTGCGATGAAAGTACTGGCGGCGTTTTCTTCTGTGAGTGCCCAATCGCAAAACTCTTGCTTGGTGTTAGGGCCGTAGAACATCTGCTCTGAACATGACTCGGACTGGACAATGCACAAGTTGGGTACATGGACGCCCCCATCTTGGGTACATTCAAAGTCAAAGAAATAGTACTTCATCTCTTCTTCACTGTCATCTTCTTCTCCTTCTTCAGCTTCAAAGTCAAATAAGTCAACATCATTATCATGAATACTATCTCTGGTGGACTTCTTCTTTTTCTCGTGGATGGGCTGGATGTAGCATAAATGGTCACTGTCTTGGTACCGTTTACATACTCTGCAGTATTTTTCATCAAAATTTTGGTCATTATCTTTCTTTCTCTTTTCCGAATTGATGGTTACACCACACAACTTGCAGCAACGAATGACTTGACATGTTATATTTTGAGCAAGGGGACCAGTTGTTTTATGGTTGTTGAAGCATTGTTGACCTCGAAAGTAGCGATGACAATCTTTGCAGTAGACCTGATTATCTGTTGCTGGACATACAGATGGAACACAGCAACACTTGCAGAAAACTTCACAGATGTGATCATGCTTTCTTTGGTACCCTTTGTGACAATGGTGACAGTAATAGCTTCTCTGTAGAAATGCGGGCATCGACGTGATCACATCATAATGGTTGTTATGAAGATAAAGGTAAATATTGTGTTGAGAAGTGTCCCTTCCCTGATAAGCTAGTGAACCTGACGGCTCGTCTGAAATAACATGGATTCGATACGATGGAAGGACAGCTTGTAATTTGTCAAGTTCTTCATGTCCACATGGCCCTGGTGAAATACCTGCTTTGTCAATGAGTTCGGATGCATGTATTGTCTGCTCTTGTCATCCCTGTCGCACAGAGTTCCATCCTGGATCACTGTTACGATTGATGTGGGCTGTTGCTGTCACTATCGCTCGTGCACAGCATAATTCATCGGTATTAGTGATGCGAATGATACTTTTCATCAGTCGGAGGCGACGTGCTATGTTGACAGGTCTCCATCCCCACTTCTTTCCCGTCCCAACAGGCATGTGCACATGAATGAAGTTGATATAAACATTCTCATCTAGGGTGAATTCTTCATAGGACTGCAGGACACGTTCAATTTCGCCCAACACTCTGTCCACAGTCAGTTCTTGAACAGGGGAAAAAGGTAACCAGATTTGATAGGGAAGGGACGGACTTTCAAGTGTAATGCGTACTCTGTCCCTGGGAGAGATGCCATGGGTGAGTCGGCTAATAATACTCTCAAAGACATCTTGTAGCACAACCATCACTTGCACAAAACCATGCACAGGTTGGATGTCATTGAATCTTATCTCGTAGTCATGAGCTGTAGCACCAAATTTCTTCACTTGTCGTTCACAGACACGTATGATGCTGTAATACTTTGCGCTGCTGTCTTCATCTGATGGCGAATCTTCTGACAGCAAGTCATCAGTTGACCCCCCGCCAATCTGATGTGTTGGATGTGATGAGGGGGAAGAACTTTGTGTGGAACACGGATGATTATTTGAGAGGAGGGCCTGCCATTTGGTATTAAATTCTTGGGTATTCATGGGGACAGAAGAATTGGATGAACACTGAGTATCTTGAATATTTAAGGGGGAATGAGGAATGTAGGAGTGTAGGAGGTCTTTTAACTTTACATTGAAATCCTGTGTGGCAATATTATCCTCGCTTTCTGTGATTTGGCTCTGATCACTATTACAACTATAAATATCTTCGCTTTGAGAACTACAACTATCACTATAATGACTATCAGTACTATCACTATCATGGGAACTATGACTGTCACTGCTATGACAATTATAACTACTGCTACTATTAAAACTGCTATGAGAATTATAACTACTACTACTACTACCAGTTAATGTTGATGATGACCCCAGAGTACTGTATTCTTCGCTGATGTTCATTTCTTCTCCCCAAGGAAAATCCCACGCTGTCTTTACCTTAACAAGATTTTTCCTCAGCCTGATGTATTGCTTCTTTGGCTTAGCTCTTGTTTGTCTATAAAATAAAAAAAGATAAGAAAATTAATAATTTTACAGAAATGGTGCACCATGAATGAAAACTTTTTTTTTAAAACATTACTATATTGTTCACAACATACAGGACATACCGGTACATTAGTCAAGAAATACAGTTACTCTTTTTTCTATCACTTGAAATGAGCAAGTACAAAATTATAACTTACCGTAATTGATCTAGATTGACCACTTTATTTTCATTACCATCATCATCATCATCATCATCATCATCATCATCATCACCAACAACAACACATACAGAGTCATTGAGGTCCTAAAGAGGGATAAAGGTAATTACAATCAGTACAATATGAACGAGTAAAAAAAAAAGTTAAATAAATGAAAAAATCTTTTTGTATACTGCGACCACTCTTATGAAAACAGAGACACACACAAAATACTGATAAAGAATAAAATAGAACAAAGAATATTGTGTTTACTCTGAATGGTTGGACTGAAGTTACACCAGTTTATTTTAAATATCAGCAGGTCAGCACATAATTGCTAAATCCATAGATAGACATACAATCAACAGTGAAGTACCTCAGTGTACATATCTATCTCTATACATGCATGACTCCTGTTAATGTTCTGTGCATTGTTATATGAAAAAATTTGGGGGGGGGGGATAATTGTGTTAATCTCACACCATCACAGGGAGAATACAATATTACAAATTTCTACATTTGTTTAAAGAAATAGTTTTTTTATATTTATATTGGAAATCACAGACAGCTTCGAGGACAAGGGGCAACATCAAATATGCCTGAGAACATTTCATAACTGAGCGATGTTGTCTTCAATTGATATGTCGACACGTCTATAGTGTTTACAAACACTTGATCTAGGTCACACTACACTACTCAGTGTGTCCATGAACGTACGCACACTGAACAAATGTTAGTCAGAAATTGGAAACAATTTTATCACCTGTAGACAATATTGTAAGCATAACTATGTCACTTCGACATATCGGGCAACCCTGCTCGACAAACACACACGTGCACAAAATCAAGCACAGCCCACAAGGGAATACGTCAGTAGCTAAATAAAACACGTACTCACAGTATTTTCATAGTGTCGGTCTTCAGCGGCGTCGGCGGCGGCAAACACCGTATCCAACTGGGAATCTGTCAGAGACATCTCTTCCCACTCAACATCCATGGTTAAATTCTGTACAAATAAAATTAAACAAAAAATACATATAAGACCGACGTTCCTCGAAAGAAAGGAGTTTGCGTCAATTTTATCACATGCAGGCAGCATTATGAGATCAAACACTTGATCTAGGTCACACTGCACAACTCAGTGACAGTGTCCATGAACGTACGCACACTGAACAAACATTAATCAGAAATTCGAAACAATTTTATCACCTGTAGACAGCATTGTGAGCACAACAATGTCTCTTTGACACATCGGGTAACCCTGCCCGAGAAACACACACGTTCACAAAATCAACCACAACACACAAGGGAATACGTCAGTAGATAAATAAACACATACTCACATTATTTTCATAGTGTTGGTCTGCAGCAGCGTCGACGACGGCAAACACGGTATCCAACTGGGAATCTGTCAGCGACAGGTCATCCCACTCGGCGTCCATGGTTAGATTCTGTACAAATAAAATTAAATTTAAAAATACACATAAGACAGACGTTCCTCTAAAGAAAGGAGTTTACGCCAATTTTATCACATGCAGGAAACATTATGAACATAAAACTATGTCACTTCAATGCATCAGACAGCCCCGCGCTACACACACACACACGTACACAAAAAACCCCACAAAAATCAGCGAATATACTACAGTGCACCGGTTCACTCCTTGTGTTCGCTGTCTGCGCTGGAAAACTTAATGATTACTGCAAGGAAGCGACCAGCAAATTAATATGTACACGAAGCACGTCTTTTCAATGAACATTTTGACTTATTCTATTACGAATGAAGCTAAGCTAACAAAGACACAAGCTACTATTTACCTCAAAAAGGGGCTGGGTTAACCTCCGTGTCAAAGGTCGTTAGTGCACCCAGAGTTCATAATTTGACCTCTATTTATAAACTTTGGGTGGATCATTTCCATGTTTGCCAAGATTAAACCCTAAACGGAAATACTCATTGTCAAAGTCAACCCTAAAAGGAAACACTCTTTGATACAAAGTATCTAGATTTTGGAACTCTGCCAGTGAACGACAAAATCTGTCAAATCTGGCCGGCCGCGCGCGGGACTAAAGGCTAAGGCAATGACGTAATGTTGTAAGCCTCACGCATGCTCAGACTGATCTACCGTCACACTCGTAAATCGAAAATAATAATTACAGTGCAGTGTTGGTATGCCCGGGCAAATTACGCGACAGCCAACTGAGAATTTGTCCAACTCGTCATCCATTGTTATTGTGGTCAGCACTGCTGCACTGAAACCATCTGACTTCAGACAGACACTCGATCGCACCGCACTTGAACACAGCCGAATGCCACGGCCCCTGAAGATACTCCATGTTTATATGTAGTATACAAATGAGGCCCCCTAGCATGTGAAATATAGTACGTCTCCTAGGTGATGAAAAAAGACCCCCTTACTTCCAAAGTGGTCTGTACTGTATCCCTAACTACTCACAATGAGTAACACATGAGCCGGAACTACGAAGTAAGTTGGTCAGACTACAGTGGCAGACGACAGGGGTGTCAGGATTAGGAAAAGTTGTATATCGTTGGTGACAGACTCACAAACAACGGTCGAATTTTCCAAATAACTGGTGAACATAGGGCACTTTGAATATATTGCCATTTTTTCTGTTGGACATCTCGTACGCGGCAGAAGTTGAAGTATCGGCAGTGGAACTTGCTAGGGAGTTCGCGGTAGTGAAACGGAATACAAGGATAGTCACGGGTACACTTAAACATTCATTATTTTCCGTGTAAATTTAACGCATTTCGTGATCATGTGAGTAGATGAATCCCACACGAAAAGGACATGGGATCAGATTTCTCTCACGAGTTTGGGATATTTTGTCTCACAATCGCCTGCGGCATTTGAGAGAAATCTGATCCCATGTCCTCGGGGTATGAGATTTTATTAGTCTGCATTGTTTCTTGCTTAATTTTAACATCTTCAAGAAAATGAAGAGAGGTTATGGATTTGTAGTTTGAGAGGATCGGGGTTTCACTCATTTTGATATAAAGATATTTTGATATGGCACAATCAACAAACACTTTCTCTGGCAATAATCATTGATCGCTCCCTGAACTGTACTAAATTTGTAGACATGACTCTTGTTGTTTTAGAAAACCGACTATAATTGTGGTGCATACTGGAAAATCGATTATGATTCTATCAAATACGTAATAGAAACAGCTGTTTGGGTACAAATAGGTTGTCTATTTTGAAATCCTAACTAATATTCTGTAACCGCTTGACATGAAAAAATTAGAGGTCCTAGAGTAATTGGATGATATCATTTTAACTGAATTCTTTACAGTTTGTGCAGTTCATTTAGTAATCGCCTTAGGCAGTTTAAAAGAGGTGTCACGTACTCTCGACAAAAACGTCCTACAAAACCATCATCTATGGTGGCCATGCACTTTAATACGCTGTACCTAAACCATGGAACGCACTACCATGTAACATCAGAGAATTCCCAAACCCGAAACTTTCAAAATGAAAACTGAACACGCTCATTTTTAGTGTGGTTTAACCTTTGAGCGTCACACAGCAAAACACTGTTTGTGGATGTTGGCGGTATGTAAACTATGCTGACTGATTGATTGGTTTACTTTGTACGTCTGCAAGATTCTTTTCGCAATTCCTAACATTTTGCCATTTAAAAAAAAAGAGTCCTTACTGAAGCACTGGTAGCAAATACAGTAGTACAAGACCGAGTGAGCAGTGAGTTTTCGCTAATTAATGTCCAGTGGGTAATTTAGCAGACTCTATCAGGAGTTAAAACATTTAGAACAATTCCTTATCGCTGGCATTGGATTTCCTGTGGAAGTGGTATGTTAACTTTTAATAAGTCACATACATAATATAATAATCTTTAGCAGAGAGCCAGCAGCTGTAATGGAACTTTGGGCATCGTTTTGTCTATTCATGTTGTGTTTATAAAATCCATGTTAATCTCAGCGAACATATTAAAACTCAAATATTCGGCGAGTTAGTACTGTTTTCTGTGATAAGCCTGCCAGCCAACACCATTACATACAATCAGCGTGACAATGTGAGTCCGCTAAAATTCATGCCAACGAATACTTATATTGACAAGCCGAATACTCAAAATCTGGTGAGTCTAGATGATTGAGACAGAGACGGCGGCTCTGTTTCTTCAAACTTCATAACTACAGCTACGTTGTACTACTTTTACAATAATATAGTGTATCAGTGGGAGCCTGAGTGACGCAGTGAGTGATTCACTCTGAGTAGTAGTATATGTGCATACCGTACGCCTTCGTGCATTCATACACTAAAGTCAAGAAATTAAGTCAGACTGTTATGTAGCCCTTTTAGCGGGAAACAACAGAAGTGTGTTTGCCTTTGATTGGTTAGAGATGAATCGCGTCGGAAAGAATTCAAAACGTGTAAGCAAAGGAAAATAGGATTCAATGGAACTGACAAGATGGCAATCTGTCTTTATTGTTGACAATTTAAAAAGTAGCTATCTCTACAAACATTTCTCTACAAAGCCATGGCATACTTAACCATAGCTAGAGTAGTTAAGTCTTGGACGCAGTAACCTTGAGAACCTATCCGGTTGCAGTAGCAACATCTTACCAGCACATCGAATTGTTTTGATGCAGAAGACTAGAGGACTGGTATAGATCGTACCGAATAAAGGGAAATCATAGAAATATCATCCTTGAAAGCTTCATAATTTGGATCATATTGGCCATATGTTTGCTTCCATTCCGTGCGAAAATGCAATGGTAACACCCCACCCCACCCCAACCCCATGCATGTCCAAAAGTTCATGCACTAACAGTAACAAATGAAAGTACGGTTTATCCGTCTTGCTACATAAAATTATACGTATTTGTTTACAGTGTGGTCTCACTTATGTGTTACTTGAAACACTGATATATCCTCCTTTCGTACTCAAATACTTGATGAAATTAAATGATAATTACCTTGAGCCAGATCCAATGCAAGAATGCAAATTGCAAGAAACAGATCCAACTTCGTCAAACGAATTCCTGCCATGTCACACACTCGTTAGAGGCATGTTAGTTCGGAATCCTCTCTCCTTGGTATCTAGCCTGGTCTGATCAATACTACTGAAAGCAAAACTGCCGATGAAGTGTGTATTTAACATGTTCACAATTCATGTGAACCGCTATTAGTGTCATGATGAGGGCGCCGTTCTGCGTCCTTGGCTGCAAAGCGTAACCAATGGAAGCCACAGCTGGTAGCTGCCGTGCGATGAGTTACACTCAGATCAGGACAAATGACTTAATACTCGTTTGACTAACAAAAAGACACTGAGTTTTCAAATAGATGTACAGAAGTGTGTTCTTTCAGCAGGTGGCCATATAAAATAGTATAAATATTGATGAAAAGAAGATCAACAAAAATCCAAATTTTCAATAAAGGACAAAGAATACCAAAGCAGTAGTCCACGTTCGAGCAACCTAATTGGCATGGTGATATTGAATTAACTTTATAGGTATGCGCCATGCGTCGGTCGAACTTCACACATTGTCAGAAGAACCTCGCAAGTACTTTTACTAGTAGCTACATGTCAATTATAAGTTCTTCATTGTGACACTGGTGTGCAGTTCGTGTGTTCAGCTTGCGCGTGGCCAGTTGCAGGTGCAATGACCGAAGCGATATTGGGCCCCGTTTCTCTGCATAAGAGCATGCAGGTTGCCTGAAATTCTCAAGGCGAGAGAACGCGATGAATGAAATCTGTTTCTGTCGTTGCCAATGTATTGTTCCATGCTAGAATAGGTACAGAAACTGTATGCTGCTCTTCCATTGAAATATCATGAATTCCTGGTCCTTTATTCATACTTCCACTTTTGCAGCCCCTCGCTGACTGAGGTCGATGTATGTGTACGGGCGTGGAGATGGTTAGGGATAGTCTGTATGTTAGTGTACGCACTGACATTGTATCGTGTACGATGCGATAAAGTCAAGGCAGTTCTCCTTGACATCGTATCCATGCAACTATGGGCATTATGTTAAAGGAAACACGTTTGTAAAATCTTTATCTATATTAAAGCAAAACCTTACTTTGTCTCAGTATGAATACTCCAAATTTTGCGTTCAGTAACGTGTTCTATTTTTGTCATCTCAAGCCATAAACTGCCATTTGCCTGTAAAAACAACCCACTGCCATTCAACATCGTACCCCCCACTCAAACATAGGTTTTTAAGCACTTTACTTAATATCATTATCTGTCGGTAAACGTGCCAGAATGTGACTTCAACACGCATTTGGGCTATTTTGACACTTCACTTAGACTTGGTCCAAGTCCGGGAATAAAATCTAATTTAGTGTATGCGATCTAGCAGAGTAATGGCGATTGTCGTTCCTGACTGCGGTGTAGTGCAGTTATCATGAAATTCTTGTAGAAACTTACAATGGCTCGCGTTCACTTCTCAATGTGCAAATACAGTCAAGACAAAGAGTGTTCAAATCAAAATTCGCATATGCCAAGCTCAATACAGCTAATAGAAGACGGTGTGGGATCATATTGCGGACTTCTTCGTTAAAGAATTTAACAGAAAAGGTGACATTAATGCGTTATAACTCGCTGAAATAACTTTTATTTCACTGAATCACTGACTTGAACCAAAGCTACGCTCCACTGTACCTCTGTAAGAAGTGAAACTTTATCAGCATAGACCATCTGACAACGTGTTTGTACTATAGTGAAATGATTACTGTTTATTGAAAGACTTTTTACAGATCTCTGTCTCCCTACCGACAAGTAAACATCACGATTATTTCTTCATTCCTCATGATTGACGATAGTTAGATTCTCTTCCGCATTTTCAAGATATGGGTGCCGCATCTTGTTGGCCAGTGACATATTTGCATTACCTTCCTTCTTCTTGCACCCTGTTTACTTCTTGTTTTCACGAGAGATGTGTAAGTCGCTGCAAGAAGTGTCATAAAACGTGTTTACTTCATTGACTATCAAAAATAAATGTCTCTTGGAATTTTCAGACAGCGTTTAAATAAAAGTCACGGCAGTGAATCAATTGCCTGTAATAATACTGAACTTCAACCCACATTCAGTTGAGTTAGAGCTGGCGATGGCATGGTATGGCTAAAAACCGTTAGGCGGTTGTTACATGACGACATTGCGTAGATATGACGACTTTGTGGCCAAATACGACATCTCGGTCACAAAAATGATTAGCGACAGCATTCCCAACTTTCACTTTAACAGTGACTCATATACTGTATCACTTCATACAATTTAGACAATTTTTGACCGATCCTGACGGGTGTTGCATGCTAACAGGGTACGCTTACCGACTCCGGACACCTGGTACCGCCACTAACTAGAGGGTCAGGATGTAAATCACAGTCGTCCCATTGACCTGGTAATGCATTACCATGAATGGAAGGATTATTGGACCAGTTTAATGTCATATAACATAGTCGTCAGAATTTCGCATATACCATAATGTTTAAAAAAAGAAAACTTGCCAAGACACCCTTACACTTTAACAACGTGCATCAAACTACTCCAAAAATCATAGAAACTATCAATTATTCTATGCTACCTTGAGGTAATTTTGTCTCCTTAACACTGTTAGAAAGCTAAGGAGATCAGACAACATTTTCTTTAACATCTCTGAAAAAGCCACCTGCCAACTCTTACTACTCAAGTACATATTTAATGATCCCTGCCAGTTCCCGATACTTGTTATTTGAATTTATGATGTAAGCAAATATCCACAATTCGAAAGTGACAATAAAATGAGTATGAGATAAACTGACAAATTCCAGTCTCGAAAGAAGAATGGAAGCGCAAACAGTAGGATTGATAGCCATGGTGCGTGCGGTCGCTTAGCCAAGCAGTTATAAACATAATAGAGCTAAACAACATTCACCTCAGAAACTTTAGTAAATGTTATGTTGTTCACTGCAGTAAAACTTAGGGAAGATATTAAACTTAAGTTGTCGATTGTAAAGAGCTGAACAGTTTTAATATTACATGCACAATGTGACACGCGGTAATCTGAAATTGGAATACCGGAAGTGGATCATTTTGTGTTATGCGGCATGTCTGCCTATAACACAGGCAAATATAAACAGACTCGAAACGTGGCATGCCTTTTGTTCCATGGTCGTCTCGGTAGACTATTGGTTTTCCATATTAAAATGAGCTTCAAAGGTGTTTAACTTTTTGGAGACTTTGTTTGTTGTTGATAATTGTACGAGATTATGCGAAAAATACGACGAGATGGCATCGTACTGCCAGTCGCGTAGCAACCATAGTTACTTTGTGAGCTCTCATGCCAGAAACACTGCTTAATGCTTTACGCAAATCAAAAAATAACACGCAAGCAGTTTCATAAACATGTCCTTCCTTGACGCACGTGTAAAAGACGGTATGACTGGCCGTAGATCATTGAGTAAAAGCCAGACAGTATCGATAAAAGACTTTAAAATTTGGTTCAAACACACTTATTACATATGCATAAAAATATGAGAGGAATTTTTAAAACGGTAAAACTCTCTTTCCTGAAGCTCTAAACACTCCCGTTTTCGTCAGCACGTCAATTCCGCTCAGCATCACACGACAACAACAACAACAACACAAACTTTGCCGAACATACTTTCGCTTAATAATTGGCGAAAATCCGAAAATTACCAAAGGTTGGTCGGCACTCTTCGGAAAAGAGAAGTGTGAGCAACCTTAGGCGAGGCGAACATAGATGGGTTACATAACCACTTCACGCCTTAAACAATACCCGTTGCCACTCTGTCTTTGTTTTTCTGTGCCTATAAGAAGCCCTTCAAGTTGACAAAAATGTTTCATATAAGGGAAGTTATTATCGCACGTTTTGTCTTCTCGGAAATCATTCCGTAATAGTCTGAACACGATGAATTGGCAGAGATTCTTCCATGGGTGGGCAGTTGTGAGACATATTTCTCCTAGAAGCTATTTTGACAGTATTGAAGCCCAGTTGAGCGATGTACTATTTGTTTTGACTGAGATTGTGTACAATGTACGATAGTGAGGATGTATGTGAGAGTCTAAGAACTTGACAGCGCGTATAGAAGGGTCACAGAAAGGAAATGTTAACAGCTTGGCCAACTTACAGAATCACCTTTCTGGCGAGCTGTTCTGTCGCTGATGTCTTGACTTAGGGAATTAGTAACCGTAGGCTATGAATTCGCATCTGAGCTAGACTTTACTGAAATTACGTGCTTTGGCTGAGGAGAGGCAAAACCAAGAGTGTCTTCAATTGTACTATTCTTTTATAAGGGACTTTTAGTTCTCTTTACCTTTCCCTTATCCAGGATAAGCCTCTGCCTAGATCTGTCCTCTTGAAAACTTGCATAACCCCTACTTTGCTAAAATTAGTGGTAGCTGAAGAGTGAGAATGCCATTTTTTGTGAAACTGCATCCACGTTAAACAGCAAAGTGTTGCATGATAAAAGAAGTTCTGTATAGAACACGGCAATGGTTGGAATATACAATAGATAAATAGATAAAAAGTAAATGTAGTTGCATGTGGTGTAATGGGAAAAGAATAGGAAAGTGAGTAAACAGAGCGCAACTCAAGACAATTTGGAACAGTACAAATAATTAAAATACCGTCAATGACGCTGTACCTTCTCTAATGTGTGGCCAGGTCAGGTAATTGGTTGTTGGCATGGAGTTGTTGGTAAATAGTTGATGATGTAGGTGCATGAGGTGGGATATGGACCCAAAGAACCCAAAAGATGATTAAATACATCAATCAAAA
>LD345035.1:115100-139133 GCA_001465055.1 Ptychodera flava
ATAGTTTGGTCTTATATTTATAATGTTAATAATTTCTGTATTTGTTAAAATGTGCGCATCTCAAAAACTTTTGATCATAAACATTTTCATTGTTTTTATAGCTGACCTATCAGTTAAACTGTTTATTTTGAATATTTGCGCATTTTTCCTCAGTATTTGACATTTTCGGAATACCTTCTTATTCAGTTTGTCATTTTCTAAAAGTTTAAATGCTCCATTGTGTGGTCAAGCTTTCCACAAGCATCAAATGTGGTACTTCATATAGGAGGGTCTGCCTCTAGAGGGCGGGCATCATGAACACTCCTGTGTTTGTTGGTTAATTCCTCCACGTAAACTTCTGATTGTACTGTACATAAACATTGAACATGGCCGACGTCCGATTTTCCTGTCTAAAACTTTCACTCATTTTCGTTCATATGACTCTGAAACTCCAGGAAACGATTGGGAAGAAAGGGTTATCTTGAAATATTGAGGTACTCGCCGATATTTTGCAAAATTAAATGAGAAAAAATGCAAGGAAAATGCCGACAGGCTTACACAATGACAGTTTTCAGACTCGGAGGCATATGATCATCTCTGCAGATTATGCAACATTCCCAGATCACGTGAGGCCATGAGGGGATATCCACGCAACTCAGTACCAAACACTAGCGCTCACACAGTGAGCAAACACAAAGTGAGTACCCCTAACGTAAGCTCAGTAGTCTGTAATAGATTGTAGTCAACTAAGAAAGGCTTAACACTGTGGCTATGCCGCTAAGTCCCTTTTGATTTTTGTCATAGCTCAAAATCGTTCTCCCTCACCTCAACCTGAGCCATGAACACCCCCACCAGTTTATGATATGACCCATCACAATGGCATGACGTCAACGGATCTTGACAGACGGAAGTCTTGACAGACGGAAGTTCTTGACAGCAGCATATTGGTTTTCAATTCTAATACCTTCTCTGTCTATAAATAGACACGAGAAGGTAAAAATGAAATATTAGAGCAAGAGATACACGTATAACCCGATGAAAGTCGTGATGATACCGTAGTCAATTGAGTTAACAGAAAAACATAATTCAGAACTGTTTGGTCCCTTCGAGAAACAGTACACTGTGCAAACGAAATCAGAAAGAAGTCTCAGAGCCGGGTCTTTGACAAAAACTTTTCGGCAGACAAAAATTGTAGACATACATGTTGTGTTACGATAAATACATTCTAAACTCAGCTATATCGACACATTAAACGGATAACTTACGCCAAGGCATACCAGGAACTCTTTTTCTGACAAATTCACCGTGTGAACAGGTCAGAAAACACTCTCAACAGACAGTATCACGGCAAAATAAACTACTTTTGTGCGAATACAGTAATCATAACAATGGATATGAAATGTTTAACATTCAACAGCCTTTAAGAAGAGTAGTGGTAATTTATTACAACATCCGCTAGGTAACTGGGTATCGTATGTTGTGTGTTCGAACCCTGTTGAAACCACCGTATTTTCTGCCCTGGGTTGACAGAATTGCTGGCGGACAGATTTGTCCCCGAGGATGTTTTTCGCCCAGTTTAAGCGATGTATTCATTGCTTCGCATCGATAAAGTGTGAGTGTGAATTGTGATAGTGAGCGTACGAGCGTCATGAGTGCTTCACGAACTCTACAGCGTGTGGACGGGTCGCAGTCAGAAAGACTGTAACAATTAACTTAGCTCGGTTATTGAACCGATCTTTTTGAGATTGGGGATTTGGCCGAGAGGTTTTGTCAGTGGCTTCTCCGCTATGTGACTGGGTACCGTACGTTGTGAGTTCGAACCCTGTTGAAACCAGCGTATTTGTTCTGCATTATCAACCACATCGCCTTGTACTATCTTTACTTTTCCACCATATTTTACTTTCTAGGGGTCCACCAGGCTGGTTAAAGGTATTTTGCAATGCCTAGTGTAACGCTTGTTGAAAAAGCCTGCATATGTGAATTTTCAATACAACACCATTTACTTATGTATGCTATGTCGACTAAATGAAATCTGGGCATATCTGTCGTTGATATGTAGAATGAAAATTATGCAAAAATTTCAAATGATTAACCCACCATCCCATTTGTGAACAAAGGTACCATTGTTTACAGATGTACTTGTCCGCAAACGATTTCCAGGCTGGCCTAAGGGTAATATTTTGTTTTATTCTCTTGCTCAGCGAGTAACTTTGAATAGCCAAAGTGGGCGGGCAAGGGGGATGATTAAGTCGCTAAAGAAGTGTGCTGAGAGAGGGCAGTCGACAGCTATGAAACGGGGATAGGGCCAAAGTAGAGTTTTTTCAGCTGGGAGATTGGATAGATGATAACTACAAGATTTGAAGGGATTTATCTCTTAGACGAGTTTCAACACTTTTCCTTTCACACAAAATTTTGTTTTTGTTAAAATATATTTGAAATTTATTGATAAGTAAAAACACATTGTGACAAGTTATTGAAATCGCACTCTAGGTTTAGATTATATCAGAGGGTTTTACTACTGTGAACTGGTGTTACAGATATTGTGAATTTTAAGATTAAGGTTTCAATTACATTTATGAGATTGGAAGTTGAAAAGTTTTCCATGACAAAATCTGGCGTGATCGGAGGTATCACATCCGTTTACACACATGTGACGACTGTAAATTTAAATGCTTAAGTTTCATAAACTATTTGTGTAATTTTGTTACTTTTATAACTAACATTCAATCAAACAATCATTTGTGGGATTTTAACAATCAAGAGGTATTTGCATGAAATGGAAGTCCACATTCTCTTTACAAGAATATCATATATACTCATACGCGTCGGTTGATATCCTATGATATCAAAATTATCATGCCAATATTTAAATTGAGTATTTGGAATTTAATTTTTCATCCAAAGAAGTAAGTTTCTAACTTTTTAGCATATGTACGATGACTTCTTGTTACAGTTCGAAGACAAGAAATTGACCTTTTTAAGCTAAAAATTCTTTAGTGGTTAATACGCTCAGAATCCCGCAAATTACATATTATCGAGAAAGCCTAGATGTAGGGGAACATTTTGGTTACCATTGTGTCACCATTGTTCACATAACTATCACGTGACAGGTAATTTGCATAACCTTTCATAAATCGGTTTTCCCGATGTTTTTTTTCAGCGCTTTGAGATATAAGGCTGAAATTTGTGTGAGAGCAAGTTGTCCTGAGGATCTTCCAAAGTTTGTCTCAGAATTTTTTCTAAACCTCCTAAAACAATTTTTATGCCAGAAAAACTTCCAAAGCGGTGAATTTAATCCTAGCCGATTTCTTCAAAAATTGTGCTCCAAAAAATCTAAGCAAGATATAAAAAATCTGAGACACACTTTGGAAGAGCATTGTGACAGCTTGCATTTCAGAAAGTTTGAGTAAGATATTTTGAAGAACTGAGACATAGGTAAAACCGATTTTTGAAAGGTTATGCGAATTACCTAATACGTAATAGCAATGTAAACAATGGTGACACTGTTGTTCCCAAAATATTCCCTATATCTAGGCTTTCAGAAAATGTACAATTTACGGGGGTTCCTAGCTAATTGGCCACCAGAGAATTGTTAGACTAAAAAAGTCAATTTCTTGTCTTGGAACCTTAAGTCCATGTTCGGATATGCCTTTACAATTGTGTATGCAATGATCAAGTTTTGATGTGTATATGAAGGCTAGAGACTTTTGACTTCGAGAGCCATAAATTTCAGTATAAGTTAGGTTAACGCCATGTCAACATATACGTTAGTGATGTTCTCTGGTCATGAATTTGATAATTTTACCCGTTCTCTCTTTCCCTTTCATTGGCAGAAGATTAACCCTCTGTTTATCTCCTGGCAAGGCCAATACGGTAGCTCATTGGGTAGTGACTATGGACAAAAAGCAGTGTGTAGTCAAGCGATCAGAGGCTGCAGTTAAAATGTTAAGTAAAGTATAGAGGTACAACTTGAGGAGGGGCCATTTCAAAGTTAAAATATTGGCAAAGTTAGCTGATGCCTTTCTCTGAGAGTAGAATGACAAAATGAATGATTATCAATGCTTTACAGTATACTTGAAAACACCGAGAGGGCGCGAACATTTTAAAGCTTTCAGTTTCTTGGCACGTTTCCTTACAATATCGTTTTGGGTTGGTAATGGTTCAAGGAATTAATCTAAGTACTATGTTTGCTATGCGCGCTCCAATACAGCCCAGTGGTAATTAAAGGGTGGGGTCGTCGGAACTGCGCGCGTGTGACTTTCTTGTTTAAAAACAACGTTTTTCATGCATGATATCTAGATGCATCCCGTCAACATAGCTGCAACATTTAAATTTTACGATACTAAGGTTGCGCCTCGGAGACACATTTTACAATGCCCTTCCTGATCTACCACTTGTAAGCTTAGGGGTTCATTTTAATGCTCTTGTTGTAAGAAAACTTTTCACCGGCTTAGAATTTTGGAAAGACTTATTACAGGGACGGTGTTCATTATGAATTTCAAATATCGGTGAATTTTGGGTAATTTGATTCTCTAGTACCAGAATTTGCACGTTGACCTCGATTTTCATTCTTGATTTTGAAAGACAATGGTATAAATATCCATTGAGAAAATTTTGAGCGAAAGTTTAGGTCTTTCATTTTCGAGGCGCATACTACCTTAATTGTCAACAAACCTGTTTTAACTTTTATGAATTGCCAATGTACCCTAGATACAGTGATTTAATCGGTCGAAGGGGTCCCTGACAACCTTTGAGCAGAGTTCCGACGACAGCATCCCTTTAATCACAAAAGTATCTTTCAAAACTTACATAACTTATTACATAATGGGCATGTATGTAGACGCAGAATAGTAGCAGATATACGGTAACAATAATTGAATGTTATCAGACGTCGACAGAGGCTGTGCAAAATTATTGTTATTTTTATCAATTAATTAAAGTAATTATTATTTTGACCTGAACTGAGAAAAAAGTTTCTTGTAAATGAATGTAAGCACTTTTCATAATACCCTTTTAGGGCTGCATGTAAGGAATCAGAATCGGGTAGATCATCATACATAAAGATGTGCAAACCAAGTTTGAAACCTAATGGACTGGAATTTCATAAGAGTCTTCACAACAAAGATATGGAAGCTTCCTAAAAAGACAAGAATATGCAAATTTGACTGATACTCGAATACACCTAATAAGCTTATCATATTCCCTTAGCTCACTGTGTGAGACACACGTGATGTATGTACAACATACACTAGTATCTGTACTTTTATATGATTTTGTGTGACTAGTTTTAGCATCCATTTTAACTCCAGCAGACTTTATTTTCGTCGTCTTTGGGGAAATGCAGACAAATATTTGTTTTTTGGATTTAAATGAACGAAAAATGACGTCATTTGCGTTCAGCCCTTATAAAAATGACGTCATTTACGGTCAGCGCCTATTTGCCTGTCACGTGACCATACGCTTAGTGTCGTCTGCAGCAAGCAGGTTTGGAACAATGGCGGCTGATATAGAGTATGACGACCCTCCGAAATGAGCGACGAGCCTCTAACTAAAACAGCAAGATTTCCTTTTTCAACAGCGTAGGAACTTGAAGAGCTCATTGTCAACAAAGATTCAAGTGCAACCAAGGACGTTGTAAGGTATGCTTAGGACAAATTGTCTTCTTTTTGTGAAGAAAGTGGCACTACTGCTCACTCACGGTCATGCGACACGTCGCTTCGCGATCGGTATACTGATTGTTTCTTCACCGATTCACGTGAATCATTACCGATAGCGAAGCGACGACGTGTCGTATGCAGTGTGATATCGATACTGTTTGCGCTTTGGAGAATCGCCCAGTATTGCTGCGTAAACGAGCCCTGCCACTGCTTGAGATATTCTTTTGGGAGTGACCAAGCTACCCGAGTGGCAAAGACTACGGATTCTCAGCAAGCCCAGTAGACTTTAATATCATATTTACTGATGAGGGGGAGGGGCTGGACGAATTCGCTGGGGGTGGGGGTCGAAATTTAAGGGATAGTAAAGTAGGGACACTTAGGCACTTATTTTTTCTAGCCGTGTACACATACGTGACATTGGCATAAAATGAAATACAAAACAAACGAATTTACAAGATTGAAAACTTTGCAAGAAAGAGATGAATAAAGCCACATACACTTGAAACTTTTGCTGTGCGTAATATTTTGGTTCCCAACTTTATTTTTTTACATTTTCCGATTCCAAAGCTAGGTAATTCATGAAAACTGAATAACATTTTAATGCCATCGATTTTTTCTAATGTTTAATTGTAATAATTGAACAATATATAGTACGGTGCAAGGCACTTTACTCCTCTGTGCTCCATTGGGGTAGTGGGTTATAGGTACCTCATCCTGTAAATGGGCTAGCACCTGTTGGATGATGGACTAAATAAAAAAAATTAAGTGACTATGGTTTCCACAATGATTTCTTAAAGTGGTTCAAAAGTTACTTATCTGATAGAAGACACAGAGAAATATTGATGGTGCGTCATCCTAGCTTGTATGAAGTAATTTCTGGAGTACGAAAAATTAAGGTTTGATTGTGGGCGGGCTCTTTCACTCATCATTTACATAAATGACCTAGGTCATAGGAAGCTTCTCCTAAAATCAGAGAACAACCCATTACTGTTTGCAGATGGTAGCTGTACACAAAGATTCACAACATTTAACTCTACATATGTCGTATTTTGCAAGACTCCCTAGATCGCCTACTGGAGTGACTGTCTGTTTGGAAATTACCTCTTAACATCATTAACATCATGATTCAGTAAGTGCACAGCATAATGACCACATCCTTCAAAGGAAACCTATAGAGCTCTGACCTATAACTTTTGATAACCAATTGATAGCAGAACAATCTCTCAGACTCAAAGCTCAAACAATTTTAGATGCCGAGTTGATCATATTTTGGTCAAGGCAAATCTCATGGTTGTTTTATTAAGGGGGACTGCGTATAACACAGAGTATTTTACTCAAATCACTTGTTTTGCATATTCATCTTTCAGCTTGTCAAGCTGTCTAAAGTTGCATGATCAAGAACTAAAGTATTCAAATGTATGCAAATCACCCGAATTTCTGGCCTCTCTTTTCTCCCAATATCATGACTACCAAAGAATTTAACTCTACTCTGGCTAGGTCAAATTTACTGATATTTTCACATGTTCTTTAAATGCTATATAACAAAATGGCTTTATTGTTTTGCAATATAGTTCTTACATTTTGAATAAGAGGCTTTTTAATTTTGTTTATCATGGTTTTAATCACTTTTTGAGTGTCAGTCTTTTAACCCATGCCATTTTAGAATGAGGAGAGATAATGCAAAATAAAATAGTAGGTTTATTCTACATATACTCTTCTACCAAGTGAAATATTACATTTCAGAAAATAATATCAACTTAATAAAATAGTATCAACTTAATGACTTAAATTAATTTTTATAATTTTTAAATTGAGCCTTCTATCCCCAAATATATACCCCTTCATCTGAGTAAACTATTGCTACCATACTAAACTTTAGATTTTCTTCTTTTTCAGAATATAGTATGAGGAGGTTTCCTTGTCATCTTTGATGAGAAATATTTCTTTGAAATAATCTGTGTGGGCAAAGTGCAGCTCCACCTTAGTCTCATTTTAATATATTTGATGATATTATTGTTTGACATCATTTTACACTACGCTTCTCAGACTAATTTTAGAATACAATATGCTAGCATTTGTATCACAATATCAAAGCATCAGGTTGAAAGGAATTGAATCCATTCACAATCATTTTCGTAGGTTATTGCAAATGTGGAACAACGTTTGCACAAAAGTAGCACATGGTGTAAATTTAAGTACAACTCATTGTGTCTGGTTTATACTTATAGTATTTCCTTGTTACACCTGTGAAGAGACATTTTTGATTGTGTACTTTTGTGAAATGTGGCATCATATTTTAGTGAGATTGTGTATCATATTTGGTTATAACATTCCTTGTTTGGGTGCTAAGAAAATAGATTTAATTCCTGTGCCATACAACTGTTTTGATGCTATCAAGAGGTGTTTTATTTGGCAAATTTCAGACCTTTTTAATTTGTACAGTTCTACTGACAATTTTTGCATCATTCTTTACACCTGCAATCTTCTTATGGGTGCCAAGGCCATATTTCTGTGTGATGGCTATAGCAGGAAAGTCAAGTAGAGCGAGTAGTTGTCTTTGTGAATATAGGTGTTGATACTTTCGTCTGTTCGGTGGGACAGATGCATCATACGATGTGGTGAACCCTGTGTCTTTCTTGGGTTTATCAGTGTGCCGAGTGAGTTACTTATGCAGTTGCAATGACACAGTTAAGCAGTGGAGTCTGGAAAATGGGCCTATCAAGTTCAAGTTTAAACCTCCTTGTAGATGGCATCAAGTACAAATTTAGGGTTGTGTTTAGTGGAGAGGGCATTGTATGAGAAGTGTTCGTGGTGATGAACTTGACAAGTGTGGAGCTCTGCTATCTGCTACCCAATGTCGACTCCATGGGCCATGTTGTGCAGAAGTAAATGGGTAAACTGTTGGTCTTCGGTTCAGTTTTAGGGGAGTTTCCGGCCGCAATGAATAAAATTACGATTGGCTACAATGAATGAATTAAAATAGTGGGAATCGTCCTTGAAGTGCGAGGGGTAGGTGCTTTCTCACAGGCCTAGTGTTGGTTTCCCAGGTGGTCTGGGGAGGGGCAATGTGCATACTCATTGAGGCGTCCCTGTGGACATGCCATCTTACACAGCCTGTGTTGAAGTTCTGTGCCACCGTTGGGTTTCCTTCTGGTGGCCCCATCCTGTGGTTGGATAAGGTATGGCCCTTACAGTAGGGGCATGAAGCACACCATCATGTACTGTTGCTAAGCGAAAAGTAAGCCCTTTTGTCTGCTGAATAAATGCAAAAAAAAGGCATGCAAATTTGGCGATCAGGTTAGAAAGGGCAAGAGGAGTGTTATTCTCGTGTCAACCCTGATTACACAATTGCATAATTTGCAGAGCAGAACTACACTTAAGTAAACAGTTTAGATTAGCACTCTGTATCAGTGTAAAGGAAGTATCATCTCAATTACGTTGAACCAAATTATTATTATTATTATTATTATTATTATTATTATTATTATTATAGTTTCTTTGATCACAATTAGATAAAATATGCTGTCACATTGACATTTGGCTGATGATATTGTGCAAATGTTCTGTCAACTCTTGACAAGTCATTCTACTGAGCAGTAAATTTTTAGAAACCATTATGGCTCACACTGTCTTGTTGGCAATCTTCAGAGCAACTGTTATGCTTCAAGGCTTTATTTAAAAATCTATTGAGTATGTGTGATGTATTTTTGAGGTCTTATATTGTTGGCAACCTTGCAACAGTAAATTTCATTCTCAGGAATCTCTGATGGTACAAATCATAGAGAAAATTATACTATTTTTCTAGTATTGTGAGCAGCACTATGTATGGATCAACACCCATGGACTGCTGAAAAGGCTAAATGAAAACTTGAAAACCATGACAATATTTCAAATCATATTCAGATGTTTGAAGTTTGCCAAGAGTCTATATTTCTCAGATATCTAGCATTTCATTATTGAAAAAAATCATTTAGACTCGTACGGTATTTCTTGATGCATTTTTACTAAGTCAAAATTCAGACATATGTAAAATGAACTACAGAAAAGCTCCTTTGATAAAACACTGAGATTACAGTCCAGTGCATACATAGTTCAGTAAAAATCTATAGTATTAAAGGAGAAGAAATTGTAAGGATACATGGCAGTCAACTTTTTTACTTAAAAAAATATGAGGAACAAGAAATAAACTTAAGAGTCTCTTGGAAACACTATGAAAGCTCTAAATGAGTGTTCTCTGATCATTTATTACAGTGATTCATTGTTAATGAAGCAAAAAGCTTTTCTTTCACTATTACTAATAGTGCAACAGGTTTCGCTATACCGATTTAAACAAAGAGTAAACCTATGGAAAATAAACACTTCTTTACTGGCATGAACATGTCATAGTCTATGCTGATTTATTAAAACTTTTTGATGCAAAGTGAATCAATAAATTTCAATGAATATGATGTTTTCATAAATGTTACAATAAATTCTCTAACTTTGTTCAATGGCATAACTCTTTATCCCCATTTTGGCAAATCATTTCTGTCATCAGGCTACTTGGGCCAGCAAGCCCTGCAACTTTAACCAAGTTAAATCTCCATATTGGCAATACAACTCTTTTTGTTGAGAATGAACACTGCGGCAACATTTTACTTATTGATTCATGGATTTGAATGTTACACCCTCAAACAAAGCTCACATTTCCTGGGATACAAAAAGTTCATTTCAAATCTAATTCTATAGAATATAGCCCTATATTAACATAGCCCTATTAATATCTTTATAAAATTATCAGTTAGTGATAGTCTCACAAAATTCCATTACGTATCTGATAACTAACAAATACTGAGTTCAGTTCTGGGCAGCAATCAGTTGAAACTAGATTATGTAAAACTTGACGACACTTGATGATACACCATTGGTATTTATTTATACAGGGACTCTTCATATATGGAGGACTAGATTTTACCGGCCTAACAAAACCATGCAAACCAGATGATGAGGTAGAGAGAAAGTTTGCATCTAACAATATCCATGTTGTAGTGATTGAAATCTTACATTTTAGTGATTACAATGTTTATGTTAATAATGCACTGAATGTATGTACAAAAGTTTGTTTAGAAATAAAACATTTGGACAAAACATTCTAAATTACTTTTTGAATCAAATGTAGTAGACACAGTAGTAGCTGTTTATTTGTTTACATATAGTATCGATCAAAGTCACAATGAAATATCAATGCCGTCAGGAAATTATAACAGAAATTTTAAAGGAACAATCCATTATTAAAGACTGATGCAAGTTAAATAAAAAGGACAAAAACGTATCTGGGAAAGTTAAAACACCTGAAAAAGAATATCTCCCGACTTTCACTTTCTACTGTTCGAACGTTACTATGAAATATTGGTGAAAACATACAGAATATACATACAGACATTTGTATCTATAGACAGGCACATAGACAGACATATTGGATTTCTCACCTTTAAGGTATTAGTTGTACTTGTTGTATACTCACGAAGAAAAAAAAGTTAAGGTGGTATGTGCCTCGAAAGTGAAAGACTAAAACTTTTGCTCAAACTTTCCTTCAGGAATCTTTCAACCATTCCCTTTCAAAATCAAGAATAAAATCGGGGTCATCATGCAAATTGTGTTACTAGAGAACCAAATTTACCGATATTTGAAATTCAAAATGGTCGCCATCCCTGTGTTAACTCTATGGAGAAAAATAAAATTTTTGATTCTCGGAAAGCTAACAGAGTTAAACTTTTTCTTACAGTCCCAAGAGCTTCGCAATGAGCCACTCTAAGTCGTAGATCAGAAAAGAAGTTTAAGAGTCTGCATAGCTGTCCCCGACGCACGTTCTACCTTAACTTAAAGTATATCAAAAGATAAAAAAAACAAGGATTTTTATCGTCGATCTTTCCTTCAAGTATTACTGTGTTGTCATTTGTATTATCAAGACATCATCAATAGAATAACCAGTTATTAAGAGACAATTTGCTTGTTCAATGAACAAATATGTGAACAGAAAAACGTGTCAGTGATAATTGTCAGTAAATATACAAAAGAGTTGCAGGGTCTTTTCAGAGGAAAGGTCATAAAATAGTTGCAATAATTGATTGAAATCTTTCTTCAAAAATCTCACCGATGGCACGGTAGTTATGTTAGACACACATGTAGGTGGTACAGAAGACCTAAACAGCGTAATACCAGTTGACAGGAACAAACAGCTCATTTGAAAATGTCTTTTTTAAAGAAATATTAGTTATCTGTCAATTTACTCCTTTAATATACCAGTACAACTATATATAATTAAAACTTGTACCAATACACAGCTCTTAAAGCTTAACTGTAAACTGTATAATTGCATGTTCATCACACACATTTTCTTCTTAAGTACACACAGAATGGGTCAATAAGCTAGAAATTGAAGTTGCCAACTCATTTTAATCATTGGTCAATGTTGTCTATGTCGGTAGGCTATTGCCTTTCTGTTTACTTAAAAGAGGTTACTGGCACCATGTGTTCTGGCAATTAGCAATCAGTCTCTGCCCACACCAGAACTCCTTGGTATGTTTTTCTTACAAATTAGGAATGTCTTTCCAAAGACAAGGAAGATGTTTGTGTTTTTGTAATCAAATTTGAAAACAATTCGAAATATTTTAAGCTATGGTCATAAGCAGGATCATATATAGCAAAGTTTCAAATTGAGAAAAAAACATTTTGATCAAAAGTGACTAAAGTTGCCTTAAAAACAAAAAGTTGCAAAAATGTACTTCATCACACCTTGAACAAATCTAAAAAAGTTATCTCTGGCATCATAGACAAAAAAGAGGTTGGGCATACTCCATGACACATCTACATACCATATATAAAGTTTGTAGGTACTTTAATTCTCACGAACATCTTCACACATATATACATACAGACTGACATCAGATGGCACACAAATATCCATACTAATAAGCTTCTATAGAAGTAGTCTCTAGAAGCTCATAAAATTCACATCATAAAAATCATTTGCACACAGCAGACATTTATATTAAGTAGACTGGAGGATCAGGGCCCTCCCTGCGCTTCCACGACTCTTACGGGGTTACAGGAGACGTAGGAAAGTGCCATAAGTGATAGATCTTCCCGTCTATATGCGAATGTGATTTTCCAAATTGCTAAAGTGCATAAACTGATAACATATATGGAATGTTTATTTATGGAATGTAACATGAAGAATGTATTCATTGAATGCCTGTTCAGGATGTTTTGTTTTATTAAATGAAAGGAATCAAAAGTACGACAATGTTGGGCAAAAACAACTCACTGAACGAAAATTTTATTATGTACGTCGAGCCATGTTCCTATGTAATGCTATGGGCAAAAATGCCCTAACATTTGTGTAATAATTTACCATATCACGCCCAGGCACATTTTGTGAAAAATATGGGCAAGTGTGTGCACTTTGGAACTAGCTTTATTCTGGTTACTACTTGCATTGCTATCAGCAAATTTCCCCTCAAGGAAGCACAAGATTCAAACGGCTCCTCCTTCTGTCATTCTGACATTATGGGCGACAGTGAAGTTAGCTAAATCGGGTGATAGCGATAATTTCTGCATATGATCTGAAAGTTAACTCAATATAAATCAGATTGAGTGCGACCATGCCGTAGAATGATAAGCCAAACCCGCAGTTACTTGTCGGCTACAAGTCCGTTCTGCACCTACGCAGCCCATAGAGGTAGAGTGTGTATATACACGCCTGTTGGTTTGACGTTTATCTACACACCTCTATATGGGCTGCATAGTCGCAGAGAGGACTTGTACCAAACAAGTAACCATGGTTCTACAGGTAAACAAATGATGTCGTTATGTTTATCAAAGTATAATGGAATGTGGCCTTCCTTTGTAGACAAAATTTACAAAAGTGGTAGTAAATGTTTAATATGGCATATATTTCTATCTTCAAATTTTTGCACAATATTTTTAACAGCATAGCTGTCATTCCTTAATGTACATGGTGTATCTTGTATCATGTATACCAAAATTTCCAATTGAGAAAAAACATTTTTGATCATAAATGACAAAAGTTGCCTTTAAAAATACAAATATGCATACACATACTTCCTCACACTTTAAACAAATCTAAGGAAAGTTACCACTGGCAACCTTTATACCTGCATAGTCATCATTCCATAAGGTATATGATAAAACCTTAATGGCCCTGAAACAGATTTGTGAGCCTCAATCGTATGACATAAAGACCCTTTGCATACTCAGGCCCTTCTGCTGTACAACCTCAGTTTGAAAAATCCAAATATCAGGGCCATAAAGATTATCATTACTTTGAAAATTTAATGTTTAGTAAGAGGAATTCACAAACTAACTTTGAAAGTCATCAGACAAGTGACTTAATGCAAGATTTGAGAAGAATGAATGGATGCCTACATGAATACATAAATTGTGTATGTATGTCTCTACATATCGTTTATATACCGGTATGCATGTATACAATGGTACATTCAAACAGACATGTATGCATGAGTGTATGCATGTGCATATTTGAAATGTCACTGTTGTGAATATAACTGACCTCAGGATCTGAATGAATGGGAAATGTTTATATATACAGTTGATGCCAATCAATCAATTGTTCCTCACCCTATTTTGGCAAATATTATACATCAAAAATACATTTTTTAACATTTGCTTTCAGGGTAATACAATAAAATAGATAATGCCAGTCAAGTTTTTTTCCTGTATTCCTGGTTGAAATCTGGCTAATCACTGCTGTAGATATGCTGGCATTCTGATTAATTGACTGTGTTCACATAATTTTGATTTGTGCCACCGTTTACATACAAAGGGGTACTGTTGGAATCATGCGATGAAGATTGTGAAGTGTCTACAGCATTGCTGGTTATATATCCAGGATTGTCCAAAAGCACTGGGGTTGCAGGATTGTCAGAGTCTCCATTTGAAGTCGGAATATCGCCTTCTGTTACATGCTGTACTGGTGACATATCAATCTTCCCTTTTCCATTGCTTGGAACAAGTTCTGCATCGTTAGCAATCGTATCATTGTGGTCTGTAATGTCATCTTCTGACAAGACTCCGTGAACATTCATAACTATGGTGTCAGTCAGAGGTACAATCTCGTTAAGTCCCTTTATGGATTCATTCTTTCTTGCACGAGATGACACTCCATCAATTGATATCTCATTGTCTGGACCACTCTTGGAAACTTCAAGGGGCAGAAGTCCTGACAGTGTCAATGGAGTCATCAACGCATCCGGACTTGAATCATTGTAACTGATACCAGAGTCAAAGCTCATCAGACGACTAGCATTTTGGTTATTTGGTAAGCTGTTGTTGCCTTGGCCAAAGTCAACCATACGTAAGTAATCCGACATGCTTTCCTTTCCGTTGCTGATTGAACGCTCCTCTGCAAGAGGGAGGCTGCCAGCTGTTCCACTGTAACCTGGTGACCCGGCTATACTGCCTGAATCAGGGCTTTTAAGTGCCAGCAAGCCTTCCGCGGGATCCTGATGATTCATGTAACGCCTGGGATTGTGAATTCTGAGAGGGTGCTTCTTATGAAAGTTCTGAAATTGTAACGGGAACACTTCATCTTCATCTTCATCGATTGGTGCATCTGGGTTAGTTTGTCTGATGAGATGGGGGGCTGATGTTGCGGATGTGTCACTGTTACCACCACTGCTCTGTCGCTGGTATCTGGCAATTGGTCCAACACCATTTTGATGAACCTTTTGATTCTGAAGGACATCATAGACCTCTCTGGCCTCAAAAAAGTCAACCTTCTCTGTGGGTGATTCAGGTGGGGTATCCTTTAAAAGATAAAGGAATAAGATTTGAAACATTACAAGTTAAGATGCTTTTTGGAAAAGAATCATTTCAAAACAAAATTGTAGTAGAGGAAAAATAGTGTCAAGGTCGCTGCACTCACATTTGATCAGATCTGGAAGGTTAAAATAAAGGAAATACAAACTACCGGTATGTGCTAGAGTTTGGCTGTTTCTTAGAACCATGGTTTCTATAAACCATGATGAACAATCTGACAGTAGTATATATGCCAAACCGCATCCTACATATTGAACAAGGATAGCAGTGTCGTTGCCAAAGGGGTGACGTCCAACAAAAACCTCATTTGGTTTTCAGAGCCCTGAAATATTACGTACATATATGTTCAAATGTCGTTGCTGCATAATCAGTCAGAGAAAGTGAACATTATCAAGAGCGGTGCTTTCTCCACTTTTCTCAGATACAGTGAAATGTATTCTACGCGTATACAACCACAACAACATGACAACACATGTACGCTACCAGTTCAAATTGCAAACGTTGACAGGCTTGATATTGGAATAAGTTACGATTTCACTACACCAGCAAAGGCTGAAACTCTTGTTTTTACACTAAGTGGGAGCTGTCCATAACAAACTTTGCTAGCTCAGGGCTTTTGAAAAGAAGCTTTATTTACTGTTAAATAAATAATATAACTCCTACCGAAGTTGGTAGTTTAGCATCAGGAATTGGAAGAGCGTACTCTGACTTCTTGTACTTTGTGTGGCAATA
Source organism: Ptychodera flava (assembly GCA_001465055.1). NCBI lineage: Eukaryota > Metazoa > Hemichordata > Enteropneusta > Ptychoderidae > Ptychodera > Ptychodera flava. The sequence goes on from LD345035.1 coordinate 131,309, forward strand.
TATTACGAGAACAAGCATGATGATCACTAGTATCGTACCAACTATGATCATAGCCACTATCAAGGCAATGTCTGAAATGGAAAAAAAGGAAAAAACATGAAAATATGTTCAGGTGAACTATGACAATGATCATATTTTAAAAGACTCTAAATACTACTATGAATAGATGCTGTCTGACGCAAATGTCAAAAGAGGTCAATTAGTAAGGTCATTGTCAATAACATTAAAACATTAACTAAAACTGGTATATATTTTCAGTCAAATTATCAAGCTGGTCTAAAAAATTACATGAACTACAGAAACGTGATGTCTGAGCTTGTGCTTCCAATCACAGTGAAGTTTGGAAAAACCGGAAACGAGGCCACAAATCAGAGAATTCAAGCTATTATAGACAAATATCTCTTTTGCCACTTTTTAGCAAGATTTTTGAGGGTTTAGTTCATAAGTATATTTACAATCATGTTCAAAGTACTATTCTCGATTCTCGGCATGGGTTTCTTCCGCGCAGATCAACAGCCACTAATCTTCTGTCATACAACAAGTTTATTACTGAGGCTGTTTCCACTGGTTTTCAAGTAGATACCATTTACACCGATTTTTCAAAAGCTTTGGATTCAGTTAATCATCAGCTTTTGGTTCACAAATTAAATTATTACGGCATACATGGAAACCTACTCTCTTGGTTTTATTCGTACTTAGAGAGTAGAAGACAAAGGGTTGTCATCGGTGGGCACGAGTCTGCGGAGATGTGTGTTCCCTCTGGTGTTCCTCAAGGCTCACTACTGGGTCCGCTCTTATTTATTTTATATATCAATGACCTGCCCATGTCTATTCATCATTCGACCATGTTTCTGTATGCCGATGATTCGAAATTTTCTCGGATCATCAAAACTGAATCGGATTGCAGGCTACTGCAATCAGATATCTCTCTTGTTGGTAATTGGTGCAAAGCATGGAAAGTTAAACTAAATCTTAAAATATGTTTTGTAATTTCATTCTCCAACAAGCGTATTCCGGTTCATTCCAATTATAAGCTTTATAAGCAATCAATCACACCACACATGTTGATGTCATCGAGGATCTTGGTGTTTATTTCTTCAAAAATTTAAGCTTTGTTCATCACATCAATTGCACAATCAAACGAGCACATCAATTGGTCGGTTTTATTAAACGGACTTGCTGCGACTTCACTAATATCACTGCCATCAAAAGTATTTACATTGCACTTGTTAGGAGTATCCTTCAGTATTGTTCGGTAGTGTGGTCTCCACACCAGAAGTCGTACATTGACAAAATTGAACGAGTTCAAAAGAAATTTATTAAATTTCTTTGTTTTAAGGAGGGTATGGAGTACAATGTTGATAATTATTTTACATTCTGTTCTTATTTTAAACTTTCGCCTCTTTTTATTCGTCGTCAAGTTTTAGATCCCTGTTTTATTCACAAGTGTATCAATATCATTACAGATTGTCCAGATATTAATAGCTCCTTCAATTTCTTTGTGCCCCCAAGGCGTCCTAGGTCTTCTGACCTTTTCCGGATACCAAATCAACGCGTAAACCTGTCTAAATATTGTTTTTCGTCTTGGGCAATGTCACTTTTCAATATTGTCTATCGTTTTGATCTCGATTTGTTTGCCAGTCTTAGTGCTTTTAAAACCCAAGTGTCATCTGTTTTATTATCTCGTGCTGATAGTCATTTTACTACCGAGAGTTTTCGATTTTTGTCAGTCTCTGTTGTCACTTGTTTAGTGCCTTTTTTAATTAGTTTGTGTGTGTTGTGATTTGTCTTTTTCATGTTTTATTTTTTCTCTGTTTGCATCCAGTTATTGGGCTATGCCTGTTGGATGTCAGAATGAATAAATAAATAAATAAATAAATAAATAAATAAATAAACATTTCTGAGAAAAAATATCAAAAACTTAGTCAGGTATGACACTGAAGAATATATTGTATAGCTGATGGCAGTTTACAGTGCTCCTGAATTTAAGAGACTAAACTTTTCCAGGAAATCAATCAGCAATGTGAGTTGGAGTGTTTCCAAGGTCATGGCAAAATATTGTGTAAGACTATTGCGAGCGGAACACACACTTCACCCTGACCCTTCATTTTGGGATAAGTTGAATTCATTTGCTCAACATTGGTGGTAGACAGAAATCTTGGAAGGCTTTTATTTGTGACTAATAAACTCATAAAAGTTTTCAAGAGGAAAATAGACTTATACTGCTTTGTGAGGTTGAAAGCAGCGACACATATCATTTTAGCTTGTTAAACCAAAGCAGAGATAAGGGAGCTGCAATTCCTGTTGAAATTTTCTTTGTTAGTTCATCATTGATTTTCAACCGTGTGTTCTAAAACTGAACTCATGAACTCTGATTTCAATCACTTGCAATCAATTCATTCCAATCCTCTGATTTCACTAATCTGGAATCAATTAATTTCAATCCTCTGATTTCAATCCTCTGAAATCAATTCATTTCAATCATAGCACATAGCCAGGGTTTATTTCATGTCTTTTTTTCAGAAGGTTTATATGACAGTGCATCACTTTACGGTTAGATACAGACACACAGTAAATGGAACGTAAAACAAAGGAAGATTTATTCACAACAGCGTTTTTTGTTCTAGTCATAAATCTACAAATGTATATAAAAAGTAACTCAAAGATAATATTGTAAAACACTCAATTTAATTAACCATAGAGTTAACCTTCAACAAATAATGCTTAAAGGTAGTATGCGCCTCGAAAGGGAAACTCAAACTTTCCTTAAGGAATCTTTCAACCATTCTCTTTCAAAATCAGGAATAAAAATCGGGGGGTCACCGAGGAAAATTTGATATCAGAGAAACAAGTAACCCAAGATTTATCGATATTTAAAATTCAAAATGGCTGCCATCCCTGTGTTAACTCTATGGAGAAAAATAAAATTTTTGAATTTTGAAAAACGAAGCCAGTGTAGAGTTTTCTGACACCAATAGCTTTAAAATGAACCCCCACACGTGGTATATAAGAAAAGAATTGTAAAAGTTTGAGAGTCCGACTATCTGTCCCCGAAGCGTGCTCTCCCTTAAGATATGTGCCTCAAACGCAGATACTCAGACTCTCATTAGAATATTTTTCTTATCTACCATTTGTTGGGGCTAATTTGGAAGTTCATGGAGTAACTAAAGTTTTCACATGCTTAAATTCATGGAATTCAAAATTCACCTTTTCCCCCTCAGAATTAACACAGGGATCGTTGCCATTTTGAATTCCAAATATAAGCCAATTTAAAGAAACTTGTTACCATATCGTGAAAATTTAAACTTTGAACCCAAAATTTTGTTCTTGATTTTGAAAGTGAATGGTTTGAAGTATCATATAAAGAAAAGTTTAAGCAATAATTAAGTCATTCATTCCATTTTGAGGCTACCTTAAAAAGGTTGCCATCTGTTCAGGTTGGTACTCCATTTAATTCTCTTCACTTTGAGTGTCACTCTGAAATGACCCAATCGCATCTACTGGCTTTTGTTCGTGCCAGACTGAGAAAACTTGACATTTTGTACAACAGGAATGTAGACAAGAAAATATAACAGATTCATTTGCATAATTGTAGACTCCATGAAAATCTGATGTTGTATCAATATTTATACAAAATAGAACATAATCTGTGCAAAATTGATATAAGTGATAGTGAGGAATAATAAAACCATATATTATTATACATTGATATATGTAAACTTTACAGCTTAATGACAATGCCATCACGGTATGGTTAACCCATTGATATTTCCCACCCACCAATTGGGCTAGGGTAAGGATAAACCTCCATTGGCTTCTGTGTCCAGGGGGTGACTGTCCCAGAACTATGATGGAAGAAAAGGCTATGCTAACTTTCAATATGAGAGCCTTCAATTACTCTGATGGTAGCGAAGACACAAAAAGTTGCTAAGTATGTGAATGCTAAAACAGTTGCCTTCCAATGCGGATTGATCACTCATTATTACATAAATCCATTCTGTATGACAGAAGACTTTATGAATCCCCTCTACCATGTATTTGTCCATATTTACCAGACTGCACAAGATCATGAAAATGTCACAATGTCTATTACAAATGAAGAACATAGAGCAATTTTGCTATACTGTGCAGCATTATCTATGGATCTACTTGTAAACTATAATAGCACATAGACACGCACTGTCTTCAGGGAGGATTTTTGAACAGATTGAACAACATGTATCAAACGGAATGATTTTTTGTCATAATATTAAGAGATTGGGGAGGGAGATGAAAGCTAGAGATAGAAAAATTGACAAACTAAGAAAAGGAATGTTTGAAGAAGATAATATTTACCAAAATTGATATTTCATTAAATAAATATCCACACTATTGAAACATTGTATTGACTAGTGAGTAAGAAAGCTGATATGAAAATATTACAGGAAGATTTCTGAGAAAGTGAAAGACGTTTCTTCAATTTGGAACAAGTGATGAAGTTCATGAGATCAGAAATATAAACTTTTAATGACTAATGAGTTCAGAGACTGTTACTGAAAAAAAATCAGGGTTGACACAAAGAATAATTGAGAATGGCTCAAGTCAAACTTGAGAGTTTGTCATGACCAACTTACCTGGCATAAAGTGACACAGAGGTACTGGCTGTGATGGCTCACTCATGTCACTGATCAACATTTTGCCATTATGGTAATTAACAGCTTTGGTAGCAAAGACAAACTGTTCATCATCTTCAAAATCAGCACAATCCACTGAAATTCGGAAACTGTTCCCAGTTGTCTGTTGGTCAGTAGTTCTTTGGTTCTTATATTTTTTATAGTCGCCATGGTCATTTCTGCCTTTATAAAAGACAACATATTTCAAATGTTCAACAGGCCCGTTGGGTATCGAAGGCGCGTTCGGGGTTACAACAACTTCACGAGATGACTGCAATTCCACACTTGGAGGATTTGGTTTTCCAGGAACTGCAAAAGACAAATTATCAACAACTTTGTCAAGAACATGTACTGACATTTATTACATTGCCTAGAATGTTTAACAGATTTCAAGAACTGGTGTTATTGCCTTGAACTAGAGCATTTATAAATCTTGCTGAAAATTCACTGGAAAGACAATTATTTTGCAATTCAAACACTGGTTGCTTTAACTTTACCAATGGTTGAAATTCAGAATGGCCACTGTATCCTGCTTTAATTCTCTGTGGAAAAAGAACAATCTTGCATTTTCACAAAAGTAAGACAGTGGAAATATTCTTTACTCCAAAGGCTTATGGGTCGACGCAAGCAGATAATGAGAAAAATAATGCAAAAATTTGAGTATCGCAAAAACTAGTGCCCTGGCAATGAAGCACTACAACATCTTTGAGGGAACTTTTACAAATACTGAACGCTTTATCAAACCATATACTGTCTATGATCAAAGCTACTGATTCTCTCTTAATTTCTGGGTATCTGACAGATACATTTACATGGCATTTGCTTAGATCATGAAGAGATTCTTTCAAGCAAGGTACACTGATAAATGTCACACACCAGAATGCTGCATGTGTTTGTTTGATCTGATTCTCAGTAATTTACCCTTATTAGGGAAAGGCAGAATTACACTAATTCTGCCGTGTCTAAATTATAATATGTATGTTCCAAATTATGGACAAAAAGTTATCACATTTGCTATAAATATGTGAGGTAAAAGGTGGATTGCTATTTTATCAGTCATTAGGCGAAGAAAAGCGTAAAAAAAAATTGATGTCATCTTTTCATTCAAATTACAACATCACATGTTCCAATGTGCCAAAAGATAATGTCAAAAAAAAGTCAGACTATGCATGACCTGTCATTCCCCTTGGGAATTACAGACATTAGTCTTATTTAAAGGAGAAAATATTTATTTATGAAGAATATCACAGGAACTCACCACCAATCAGGGTTTTTGCACATATCTCAGAGGAAAAATCACCACACGGAGCAGTCACTGCACTGGTGCATGCTTGAACTTTGATGGTGTAGTTTGTATAACCAAGCAACTCCTTAAGAACTATCCTGGTCTGGTCGCTTGAATAAGACCCATAATGGTTGTCACTCTTGTAGTTCACTCTGTACTCTTTGATAATACCACTGAGTCGCCATGGCTCTTGCCATTCTAGACCAACCGCAGTTGAACTCTGAGAAGTTACAAACACTTCCAAAGGTGCACTTGGAGCTGAAAAGAAATTTTATCTCCATAGAGTATATCCTATATATACACGGGTTATTGCGTCATCATACCTAACATGAGCAACTGCAAACTATTGCAAAAAATGGACAGTTTGGCCTAATTTAATACTTTGTAATCATATGGCTTAAATATTACCATATCAATAGAGTATCTCCCGCAGTATTTTAACCAATAATGTGAACACTACCACATGTATAACATGAGAGTGTCCTGTTAAACAGTCAAAAAGCTTGATACAGCTCAAATTATCATTTATCCCAGATTGTCAAACTTTTGCCACTGTTTATACCGGGTACAGTACTCATCAGTAGAAATACTCACTTCCTTGTGCAGTTTTGTTCCACGTCATTGTACTGTTTGGACCAGGTACTCCTACACCAGTGTACGCTGCCAACCATACTATGTATGGAGTAAATGGTTTCAGATTTTCTAGCTGTGTTGTAACCTCAGCTGATACTAGCCGTGTTGTAACCACAGCTGATACATTCTGAGTCTCTGTGCCGTTGTCTGTGGAGATATAGAAAAACCCTTCCATAATTCATGCCCTTATTTCACAGACTTGTTGAAGCCATAGAAATGATTCACAAATGGCTTTTTCAAAAATCATTTATTATATACGACTGTGTAATGTGAATCTCAAAGAAAAGTCTTCCTGATATACACAAGTTCTAGGCCCCTGCTCATCCTCAGGATAACATAACGTTACAATGGTCCTCTTTCATAATCGGGATAAAAGTTTGGTAAAGTTGAAATATATTTTAAGTTACAGAAAAACATGAAGATGAAAAACTGAATTCTCTCTCCTAGGGTGGTCAAAAATTTAGTTTGTTAAATAACCCTGAAAAAAGCTGAAAATGAGTCCCTGTTTCCGTGCATTCATATAAAGGGAGATAATCATTACCTCTACAGGACACTGATGTGGACATGTTCTCAGCTTCACAGAAGTGCAGAATATAGCCTCTTATGATACCATTTCTGTCATCCAAGCACGGTGGCTGCCAGGTTACTTAAAGACTTGATAGCTCCTTATCCACTGGCATGACTTGAATGTGTTTTGGTGGGCCCGATGGAACTAAAACAAAGTGCAATTGGAGAAGTGATTGTAAATTTTAGATTTTCAGTGATTTCCAGCAATTCACCATTGATGAATCGTGGAAGAGAAGATAAATTGATTGAGAATTATGTTAAGAATTGAGCAAACTCATTGCAGCATGATAACTTTCACAATATACAAAAAAAATAAAATGTCGATATTTTCATTGCATTTCAAACTGTATACTTTTTGGTGTAACTTTCTTACCGAAATTTACTATCGTCTTTCAACAAGAACATTTACTTTGAGTTTGCCTGAGAATTGAAACGAGAATATTGGCGTACAGGGCTCGAAATTAACTTTTTTCCCTGGTAGTCCACTTGGGCTACCATTTTCTAAAGTCGGTAGCCAAGTGACAATGGCTGGTAGCCCATGCAAATTTTAGTTTAGGGATATTGTTCTTCATTAACTAGACAAGAACAAGCAATTTTTCAAGATTCTGCCCATGAAGTGAATTTTCTAGCCATCTGATGTGAATACTTACACACCTAGTACCAAAAGGAAACAGGTATAAAGCCACCC
>LD345035.1:139166-151799 GCA_001465055.1 Ptychodera flava
AAAAATCTGGTCCGTGACATTAAGCAAAAGTGAGGTGGCTACGCGGTTTCCTTTTTTCCCCTTTTTTCAACTATGCAGGTTTTGCACTGTTGATGCAACAGTTATTGTCTTTTATCACTGGCTGCATAATACGTCCATTTTCTGTTTAGCATTTTTGGACATGCAAACAGCGATATCAAAGATAGCTGTACTGATCAGTATGTAACTTCAAAAATGCCATGAAACGCAGGTTCTGAAATGACTCGCGGTGACCAGAAACGATCTTTTTGGGGCCTAATGGACAACAGTGATACTCAAAAGTTTAGTGATCTTTTGAAAACTTGTTTCATTCTCAGAGTTGTATGAAAATTTTGATAGTCGTCATGACAAATACCACGACCTTCTCAGCACGTTTAGACTAGACATACTGTAGCAGTGCTAAAAATAGACCATTGGCTTTCAGTAGCGAGGGCGCATATTGCCCATGATTGATACATTATGATCAAAATGCAATGAAAATGCGTTTTCGTTGACCATCACTTCCAGTGGCTGTCATTCAAGTACGTCATTCTAGGTATTTGACATTGCACGCCAAGTACTGACTGAATTTTTATGTCCTGGTCTTTGGTAGTCCGTGTGGGCTACCATTTCATGGATTTTGGTAGGCCCAGGGAAAAGTTGGTAGTCTGTGGACGCTGGAGTACAGCTAATTTCGAGCCGTGGAGTGAAATTTTCACTCAATTTTTTTTTAATTAAAAAATCTCCTGCTGCTCAATCCATGGGTAAAACAGCAAACAATCTCCATTAAACATTTAACAATTGAATTCTTGCTAAAAGTAAATGCCTTAAAATGTACTACCATGTGGCCTGTACAGTACAAGAGATGCTTTATTCTGACCTCAGTCAAGTCACAGTCTCGTGTAAGTCTACATTCAGCGGTTTCTCATGGCATGTGACCAAATTCACCAAAAACCACAAAGGCTGCACTGCACATTAAATGAAATCACCTTTTCAACTCATAATCATTTCCATCTCTGCAAACAAATTATCCCTGTATGTTACACTCATATATTCCTTACATGTAATTCACGACATGTAAAAAATAATTGAAAAGTTGTTATTTAATAGCAAAGAAACACTTTCTAATAAACAAACCTCCTTCCTTGGTATATTGAAAGACTGCCTGTGAGAAACCTCCACCACCAACTGCCGTGTACGCCTGAACATAGAACTCATAAAAAACATACTCTTCCAGACCTTCAACTTCATACAGTAGCTCTTGTGTTGAACCATCTAAACTCCTACACAGAGAATAGAGATAGGCCAAAAGAGTTCGCATCATTAAGTACTAAGCATTTGTACAGCATTCCTCAACATGAAAAAACAGCATTTAAATCCTAATCTGGATATGTTGAAGTTCTGCTGCTGTAGGTTTATTTCAAGAAATCACTTTTTAAGTAGTTCCAGTAAATAATCAAGATTTCAGTATATAATGAGAGTATATGTACAGTATCTAAATTAATACTTTTATACAGAACTGAGATTTCAGTATATAACCATAATATATGTACTTCAATGAATTTATGTCTCTATACAGAACTTGTACAAGGTATGCAGAACACGAATACATGATCATGAAAAATTTTATATTCTGCATGCATCAGTTTACATATGAGTTCAATACAATGTATTTTTGAAGACTGTTTCAATGTTTGAAACGAGTTAAAAGATATTAACTGCTGATAACTTACAATTCAGAGCTGCTACTTCTCCAGTAAATCTTATACTCTGTGATAGACCCGCGTGGATATTCAGGAGGCTTCCATCTTACCTGTATACTATTTTTGTCTATGGCGACAGTACTGACTTGGAGTGGTTCACTTGGCTCTGAAATCAAATCAAATACGACAAATCAAGGCACGCGTTTTTCCATTTCCGTCAATATGCATATACCCAACATTTTAAACTTATCTTTATGGTATATGCATATATGCATATCGAATAACTCAAACCATTAAATGATTTATGGATATTTGTTCATTCGTCATCACACTGGCAAAGAGAAATACACTCAGAAATAGTTTGTGAAAACTTAACTGAAAGTCATCAGAGGAAGATTTTCAATGGTTTAAAAAAATACTTCCAGATTGACTGTGAGAAAAGCAAATTTTCGGTAACTGCTAGAATCCCATTTCTTGCAGATATATGTAGAATGAGAAAACTGATTTCTCGCCAATTGACTGCAAGAATACCGGTACAATATTATCACTTGGTTAGTGTGAGAAGAAATCTATACTCACACGTTTTATCACAAAGAAAAATGAGAAACTCATCATTTCTTGCTATTTTCTCATAAAATTCCATACTAGTGATGGCAGCTGAGTACAAACAACAAAAACTTGAACGCTTGTAAAATCAAAACTTCTAGAGTTAGTACATGTAGATGATCTCAATCTGAATGTCATCCGCCTTATCTTCTTTTAACCTTTGAGCGCCAAAGTCAATTTTTGTCACCTTTATAAAATATACTACAGTCAATTTTTTTTCTGATTTTTGCAAAAATTTTGATAAAAAAACTGTAGCTGATGAAATGCGATATCCATTTTGTCAAAAATAATTAAAAACTTAAAATTGGTAAAATATTGCATTATAATTTTGGTGGGAAAAATAACAGCAGTCAAACGGTTAATGTGAGGCAGAGGCCCGGCCATTGCAAATCTTTGCAGGCAAAAATCAATACACACAAAGTCTCACCTTGTGCGAGATCTAAAATAGTAAGAGAATTTGGTGGTGATGAGCCTGCACTGTTGAATGTTACGACCTTAATGTTGTACGATGCATACTTCTGCAGTCCTAAAATGCAAAAAGGAGGACAAATTATAGGTCTCTTGCATTTTGAAAATCCCCATGTTGATAAATCACTTCCTGATTATAGTTTTTGGCGTATCCAGATTAATAATCGAAACCTTGGCTGAAAATTTTAAAATCAAACCTGTAAGTTGGAACAAATTCAAAATTTGATATTCGATTAATGTGATTATACAAAATAAGGGACACAGTAATGCAACAGAACAATCTGTGGAAAGAAGATGGCATACTGAGAGTACATTTTATACAGTCAGAAAATCTGTGTATTACGAACACTATACCATGCTTATGCTTAATGCAAAGTTACAACATACTTGCAGCTCAAAATATCCAAGCTTCCGTAAATGTAAATAAATTTTACAACACTTTTGTTCTGATTATTGACAACACTTTATGGAGTAATTCCAAGAAATTACACTACACCCTGTATCTTGATTGTCAACATATACAGTTATTCAATATGTCATTTAGAGTGTGCCCTCTAGTGTTTTGTGCATCAGTTTTGGAATTTGGGGGAAAAAAAAACACAAATCTGACAGCATTCTCCCTAACATTGTCGGTGTACTAGATCAGGTATTAGCATTCATTATACAGTACATGTATTTTGATAAAGATGAAAAGAGTAGTTTTACCTTGTAATACGTGAGACGTGGTGTTTGCTGATGCATTCACCGATATCTTGATATTTTCATCTTCTTTACTCATTGTAATGGTATATCCTAGCACTTCACCCTTCATTTCTCTGACGCCAAGTGGCTATGATAAAGTGACCATATATTAAAAGATGTCAATGATGGCTGGCTTCAAGGAGCAATATGTTAACACAAGGCTGTGTGGGAAGTATTGGCAATCTTCATGGTGGATCTGATTTCGTATTCACATGGAACAGCCTAACATCTGCCAGTACTTTTAAAGTGTACAATATTGCACATTCATTTTTGTTTGTATTCAAACCTGAGTAAACATGTGTTACCCCTGCTTTCTGTAGAAAAAATCAAGTAACCTGGCATGAACCTGGTGATTTAAAGAAATGACACCTGAACATAAGCATACGAGTATGTACTCAAGGTACTGTGTGTCTCAAAATTGAAAGTCTGAAACTTTTGCTCAAAACTTTCTGTAAGGAAACATTCCTTTTTTGAAATCAAGCATAAAACTGGGTTATTGTGCAAATTGTGTTGCCAGAGAAACAAATGACCTTTCATTTGCCTATATTTGAAATTCAAAATAGCCACTATCCCTGTGTTCTTTTTATGATGAAAAATAAAATTTTTCATTTTTTAAAAACTTAACACTTTAAGATAATTGAAAATTTCTCTCACTCCAAGAGCTTCAAAATGAGCCCCAGCAAGTGGTAGATCAAAAAAGAATTGTAAAAATTTGAAAGTCCAAATATCTGTTCCCTACATGTATATCTGTTCCCTACCTTCAGGGTCGCATCTTTTTTCTTACATTTTCTGACATACTGGGACAATAATGCATGTATCTATAGACATTTTACTGATTATATGTATGGACATGCCTTTGTAAACAGGGCATAGGAAACAACCACATGTCCTTCATCTCAAGTGACAATTACCTTCCAATGTACTGTAACGTCTCTCTTGCTAGATTCATCTGGGTTGTCCACATTTTCATAGCTGATTTCCAAGTGAGATATGGGTGCTGATACGGGAAAGAAAAAACAGGTACATATAGACATACTTATTGGTTATCAACATTTAAGGTAATTTCTTACAGTAATGCGCGGCGCAGATGCTACACCTGTGTAATTGTGCACACTGTGACAGACCACATAATACAATGCTTTTATGGATGGAAAAACTGCTGCAAGCAAATGTCTGTCACGCTGTATACACTATTTGTGATACAGATCTGGCATGAAATATTGTGAAAGGTAATGGGTGGGCAACAAGAGTTTAAACTGTTTGTGACATTATGTGAAGAAAACATTCACCACTTCTTAAACAAGAATATGATCGGCTACTGATATACGTACATGGACAATTACCCTAAACACATCAATAGTCTTTCTCCAAACAGACATTGTAGCACAGCGTAGGTGATTCTAACCTAGGTAGAGAGTCTCTGAGTCGTTGACTGCGTGCCAAGTGTGGCCATTAATAAGACTCCCTAGCTACACCTGTAGCTTATAATATAATTTTCAATGCCATGCTGCAATCTCTGTGCAGAGACTGATCAATAACTGTTATCTGATTCTGTGTGACCCTAGAAACTACCAACGGATTTTAAAAATGCTTTTCTTCACGTATTGTAAAGATATACTTGCTCACCTTGTTCAAGAGTCCTCACAACAACAATATCTGACCAATCACTCCAGTATTTTGTCTGTCTTGTGAGACCAGCAGACAGCTGAATGCTGTAATGGGTATACCCTTCAAGTTGGCACACTCTTTTTGTTTTGCCATATTCTTGTGATATAGGCTGTTGTTCGGAAAGAAGAGGAAATATCCACTGAATGACCAATCGTACAATGTCAACATCAGTATAACTAGAAATGTTGTTTATACATAAATGTACATTTCAATTAACATATCGGAACTGCACTGCTATGGACTGTTATCAAGGTGAAGGTACTAGGAATTACGTCAAAATGAGGTTGTGGTGTCATTTTCTTGAAACTTTGCACAAATATTTTTGGAAGATGTGCAAGTGCAAAAATGAAATAAAAAATTGGGGTCACCACGCTCGTTTCCATGGAAACGAATGTTAAAATGGCGTCATTAGAAAAAAAATTAAAAATGATATAATTCACTTAAACTAAAGAAAGCGATTATAAAACGCTTAGATAATGAATTACTTTTAATAAATTCCAAGACTTAAGATCCATATCTATCGAATGTATAGTTTTCATGATGTTTGTCAAGAAATTTTAACATAAGTATCAAAATTATATCACTACATAATTTTCGAACTCTCTTCCTGTCGCTTTGAATGGTGTCATTTTGACCAAACTTGGCGAATAAAATCCTGGCATAATACCATTTAGTTTACACTTTAATAAAAGGGTGTCACCGCGCTACTTTTTACAATATCTCCAGGTGAATGGGTAATATGCGCCATGTAAATGGGAGAGAAAAAGTAATTTTTCGCTCATATTGAATAAAAACCAGCTTCCTAGGTGGTCAAAATATGAAAAGGTTATAGGTCACATGTATTTCTAACAGACTGGGTCAAAAAATGGGTAAACGCTATTTCAACCATGACAGATGATGTTAAATACATGCGCTACAAAATAACCCATTTGCGGCAGGCTGAAGTTAAATCTGCGCAGAAACGTTCTAAAGTGCGTGCGCGTCCGAATTCGTCGCACTTTACCTTAAGGTAGAATGTGCCTCGGGGACAGATATTTGGACTCTCAAGCTTTTCCAATTCTTATGTGATATACCACTTGTGGGGGTTTACGTTAGAGCTCTTGGTGTAAGACAACTTTTCACTGGCTTAGCTTTTTTAGATTCGAACATTTTATTGGACTGAATCCTCTTGTTGAATTGTACCAATGCCATTATTACTATTAGATGGTATACATTGTCATACTTGTAAAGTATTAACCAGGCGTACGTACTTACATTTCCCCATTTAGCTGCATCCCACTCTGACTTATATCGCAGTCTATACTGCAGAGAGAATGAGTCAAAATATTCTTGATGCTCCCATCCACAGGGATCGTCCCAGCTAACAGCAACACATTCTCCACTCTCAGCAATAGCTTTGGTGTTACTTGGAGCAAATGGTACAGCTGTAGATAGAGTTGTGCATACTATTTGCTCTCATTTCATGGACAGATAAAGAAATTCACACACGCAAATGATGAATTTCCAGTGAACGTATCAAATGAATGGACATTAGGGCAGACAGATGTGATGTACATATTTGTATAAGCCATATGCTACATTATACCTGTGATGTTACTTGTACTGCTATCAGTGTGCAAAGTATGCAAAATGACACATATGCCACTGACTAAGGAGTATTCCATTTATATTCCAGAAAACTTCACTCACTATGTACACTAACATGTATGTAGGGCTGCCATAGAGCCATTTCAAAAAAATTCTAACAATAGGGAATGTAGACTACAAATAGATAGGCTGAATTGAAAAGCTGAACACTGTGTACATGCAATCTACACAGAAGATTCCTAATTAAGGTCTGCCACTGTACCTTCTGCTTCTGGATTGAAGTGGATCCAAGTTGCAGCAGTGCCCAGTGCATTTTCTACAATAACTGTGAAGTTGTGCCTGCTGCCGTAGTGGTGATCATAACCATAAATAAAGCAGGAATGGGTGTAACTATGGAGATCAGGGCATTTCACAGAGGTGCCGGAGTCTGGACAGGCAGTCCAATCAAATCCAGGACTGAAAAGACATAATTATACAGCTATAGTAAAGATACTTTGAATTTACTCTTTTCTTACAGTGGTCAGCTGTTCAGAAAGAACTATTTATAATCTACATTCTTAACAATCATGGGATTTCTGAAACCACTTTATTATGCAAGATACATAAAAATATAATGCAACTCTTCTTGTGTTTTTTTTCTAATCTGGTAATTATGCCTTTGAGTTAAATTACGTGATTACTTTTTCAATCGACAGTCAGATTGTTCTTTTCAATTTATAAGCATTGGCATGTATGTTTGTACCAATTTTGCCAAAATTTTCTGTGCCAAGAATGGCACTTAATACAAAATACAACAAAGCTGTTTACACATACCGGTATGTCTTGAGTGTGTGGTATTTTGGGTTTTCTTGAATTTGATTTTGACAGTGTAGAATGGTGGTTTTGTGCTGAATGTTTGATAATGAGATGTATCTCCTCACTGTTTTCTCAAATGAAATTGAAAATAACAGCAGTGACGTGTCTTCTCATTACAATATGCACACATAAAGATAAAGATACACTTTGTGAACAAACAAAAAAACACAATCCAAAGATCATGCAAATTTTTTAATCTGACAGCTTACTAGGATGGTTCTGCATAATATGCCTTGTACATCAAAGTACTTGTGGTTGGAATATTAGTTAGGCCACCATCATCCCATGTGCACAGTATGTCCACTGCGTTAAATGAGAAACATTTGAAACTGCTTACAGGATGTGGCTTTTCTGCAGGAAGAAGAATGTAAATAGACATGTACTAGCTGGTATATCTACACAGTGGCTAAAATAAAGAACAATGACATTTTACATTATGATGACATTTTATTTTATTTCATTTTGTAACAAAGTTATGACCCATATGTACTTGTATCTTATCAGTCTGTGTCTGCATAAACGTTTTTCAGTTTTTCATCCTTTGAGTGGTGTAAATTTTACCAACAAAATTTTAGTGCAACATTTTTCTGTAACTTTTTAAATATTTTTAGACAAAACAGATATTTCATTTCATTGAATACAGTTTTCCATCAAAATGTTGGCAAAAATCTGAAAAAATTTGACTAGGGAACATTTTATAAATGCAACAAAAATGACTTTGGTGCTCAAAGAGTTAACTTTTACTGTACCTATAAAGTACTAGCCTGACAGTATTGGACCTTAGCATACCTTACCATAATTACTGTAGGATTCCACCACTTACCTCCAACCTGTATCTGAACTGTTGCAATCTCTTCAAGCAATGCTTCCAGTAAAGTACAGGAATAATTTCCAGCATTGCTAACATTTGAATACGGAATGACCAGTTGGGACAAATCTGCCGAGATTACAGTGTGTTGCTTTTCAGGAATGGGATTTGAATTGAAAAACCACTGAACTGACTGCGCTGAGTGAGAAACAGTGGTGCAGTTGATTACAATGGTGTCTCCTACTTCAAATGTTGTTTTTTCCGATACAATATCTGAAACAAGAAAGAAATTTACAGAGATCAATAAGACTCTAGAGGTGGGCATAAGTCTGCCATATTTTGGATGCAGAACAGCTGAAGTGTATTATTCCATATTTAAAAATAACATGTTTAAAGCTATTGAAATAAGTTATTTACTGCAAAATGACAATTCAAGCAGATTTTAATATAAAATACTGTAATGTGGTAACTGGCATTAATGTGGAAATCACATTGAAGCCATTCTATCGTTAAATTATATACCTTATATAATAAGCAAGTTTATTATACAGATTCGATAATGATTATGATTAACAGAAAATGCAAAAACAATACAATGGCCAAAATGCAAACTATAATAAACACACTATGGTGATTTACTGGTGTCTGCCAATGAATTGACAAGGTGTCATAAGAAAATTTGAAGACGTTCACTTTGTAAAATGCAAATACAACGACCCAGCAAAAGTACAATATTTTTGCTTGCACTCTGCCACCCTAAAAATACTATAACTCAGACATGTTTCAACCTATTTTATTCAAAGTTGGTACAAGGACATTGACCAATGTCATATATATACACATCAATTTTTTTCTGATACGATCAAATATGGCTGCCGTGCAACCATTTTGTTGCGATTTATTAATGTACACAGTAATAACTCTGAAGGCATATCTCAACCGATTTTATTCAAAGTTGGTATAAGGACATTGACCTATGTCATACATAAGCACGTCAATTTGTTTCACGATGCGATCCAATATAGCCGCCGTGTAGGCATTTTTTTACGATTTTTTCATGTCCTGAACCATAACTCAGACATATATCGAATGAATTTATTCAAAGTTGGTACAAGGACATTGACTTATGTTATACATATGTATGTCGATTTGTTTCATGATACGATCCAATATGGCCGCCGGGCGACCATTTCATTACGATTTTTTTTCATATACAGAGCCATAACTCAGACATGTTTCAACCTATTTTATTCAAAGTTGGTACAAGGACATTGACCAATGTCATAGATATGCACACCAATTTGTTTGGTGATATGATACAATATGGCCGCCGTGCGGCCATTTCGTTACGATTTTTTCATGTACAGAGTTATAACTCAGGCATACCTCAACCGAATTTATTCAAAGTTGGTACAAGGACATTGACCTATGTCATAGATATGCTTATAGATATGGTTTGTGATACGATCGAATATGGCCGCCGTGTAGGCATTTTTTTACGATTTTTTCATGTCCTGAACCATAACTCAGACATATATCAATTGAATTTATTCAAAGTTGGTACAAGGACATTGACTTATGTTATACATATGTATGTCGATTTGTTTCATGAAATGGTCCAATATGGCCACATAGTGGCAAATTTTTATCGTTTTTCATGTTGAGAGCCATAACTCTGGCAAGTCTCAACTGATTTTATTCAAAGTTGGTACATGGGCATTGACGTATGTCATACATATACTTGTTGATTTTTTAAATAGTAAGATCAAATATCACTGCGTGGCGGCGATTTTGTTACGATTTTCTCATGTACAGAGCCATAGCTCAGACATATTTCAACCAGTATCATTCAAAGTTGATACAAGGACATTTACCTATTTCATACATATGCTCGTCAATTTGTTTCACGTCATGTAGCAGTATCATGGCAATTATTGAAGTGTCATAATTAGGGTGATATGTAAAGAAATACTGCATCAAATGTTATTAAACTTTGTACAGATGTTAAGCTTACATTGCTTTAACAGTGAAAAGGACATTTATCAGTGTCATTTTAATTAATTTGTAATGGCATATGTAATGAACTTTCCTAATTAGAGTGGTATATCCACAAATACAACGTCAAATTTGATGAAACTTGATACAGATGTTTATCTCATAGTGTTGTAAATACAGCATCAAACTTTATGAAATATGGTACCGGTGGTAATCTGTTAGTGTTAGGATAGTATGCAAAAATGTTTTGCAACATCCTGTCGATTAATTCCTAGTTGACTCATTTAATGACCTTTAGGATGGTAGCCTACTTTGGTTTTATGTTTTCATCACCATGGAACTCATTCTTGGCCATTGAGTGCCATCTGTATCAAAGCCCTTTTATCACAGATCTAATTTATGTAGAGGACTCTATCCTACCTGAGTACTTGTAATCAAAGTACCCATTGACAAGTGGGGACTGTGTCATCAACGATGACTTGTTTTGGAAGCATCAACAAATACACAACTACAATTTGACTATGAGTGAACTGAAGTGCCAGTAAGTATAGCGTACAATTCTTAAACTACACTTATTGTACCAATGGTAAACTACTATCCAACTACTTGCATTTGTGATACATGTGGTTCATACTTACCAAGGCTTGCCTCTGCTAATACAATAGCATAAAGGATTATCAAGGATGTGCTGGTAGATAGAGTACAGGTAGCCATGACCGGGATTGTACGAGATAATCCTTGAAATTCTCTATGGTCTCACATTACCAAAGGTTGTTTACAGAGACTGTAGGGATGTAAGGAAAGATAGCAAAGAGTGAGAGTGAGTTCAACGAGCACAGTTTCCAGATTCTTTGAATCATTTTCCTTTACATGCCCATATATAGAGTATGTCACTCAGTAAAATTTAAATCATTGCCTTTAATTACTATTAAAGAATTCTTACAGGTTAAAAAACAAACAATAAGGTCAATAACGACACTGACTTCCCGGAAAAACAAAGATCAAGAACACTAAAACAACCCCATATAAAAGTTCCCTGAAAACTATCTAAGCTATGATGCACTGTGGCTCAACAGTTACCTCAAGTTGTCGCATACACATATAAGCTAAGCAATACTTAGCCAAACAGAAATTTTGGTACGATTAAGTTTGCACATATTCAAGAAAAGCATTATTTCTTTTGCTGTGATTGAAGTGTGTTTCAAGGTCATATGAAAGCACTGGATAGCAGTGCTTTGCATCACCTCAAGATAGATTAGTAAAAGTTTTAGGCACATATACTGATTCATTTAGGTATCTGCATCGTATGATACCATAGATATAATACTGGAAACCGTAAACAATTTATTATGATCAGCCCACGTCAATTTGGTAGAATACAAATTCCCTGTACTTTACCAGAACAAAAAAAGTCAAAATTAAAGAAACTTCAGCAATGTCCACTTAGAGTGTAAATATGCACACACAAAGTACTTTTTGGACAAAATATGTTCTTTCCGAGAATTAATTATACATTTTTTCAAAATTCCAGATAATCCCTTCATGGAAAAGCAGTGTGTCAATCTGACTTCCTGAAAACTTGCAGCACCCCTCGTAACATGTCAAAACAAAGACGACAATCTTTGATTAAATATCGCTCATAAGTGTCATTACAAAATCAGTAATGCTTGATGCTGTCCTTTTCTCTTAGCCTTGGAGACCCCGCTGAGGCATTAACCTATTGGTAGAGGAGGCAACATGTACCCAATACTGAAAAAAAAATTGCCTTTCATATTTGCCTTTATGCATTACACATCCATTAGGGGTTGGATTATTAAATTTATGATGTATATGAATGATATTTATCATCAGTACATTAATGGAAAATATCCATTACTTCATGATATTTCCTTTATTTTTGTAACCAATTACAAAGTACATGTACAGTTTTTTCATATTCCTCACTGTAATTTATGTTAAGTGGAAATGTAATTCATCGCAATACACAATGTTATCTTGGACAAGTGAATTCTAGTCCAGATTAAAATCAACGGTCAACAGTAACATTTGACATATTACACATACACAGTAACTTAATGGACTAGTTTTAAAATAATCGCAATCATACCAATCCATAATCCAATAACAGAATTCGTAAGACAATAGTTGTAAACATAGACACAAAACAATACTACAGGCATTTAACTACAGGCATTTCAGAATGAT
>LD345035.1:181428-204554 GCA_001465055.1 Ptychodera flava
ATTTCTGGTATACCAGTCTTCAACTTGACCATACATAGTAGAAGAGGTACATAATAGGTACTACCTGTTTCCTACCTAAAATGTACTGGTACATGTTAGGTATACCTCATTTATACCTGATTACTGAGGTACAGCTTTGGTACACTGTATCAAAAATCGACCTTGAAAATAGGTACTCATCTGGTATACCAGGAGTATACCAGAAGTGATTTGGTATACCTCTGGTATACCAAGGAGATACCTAAGCTATACCTTTTGAGGCGAGAAGTTGGTAAGGGAGACGGGTGGACAGCGAGGGAGCTATGCGACCGAGGGGGGGGGAGAGCGCGAGAGGGGGTGTCCCCCCTGTCGCAAGGCGAAAAATGAAATTTTTAGTGGAAATGGTGTTCTCTGGTGGCATCTGAGGTGACATTTGACTAATTCATTGAACATTCAGCTTAGATTTTCTAGTACTTTTGTTGTGTCTTAGACGTGGCTCACATACAACAAAACAAAAGAATTTGTCATGAATTTGTCATGCTTTTCATATGAACTGCAGAATTCAAAATGGTACACTTTCACTTAGCAAACGTCAAGATACTCTCTGACATATATCTCTGATTTATTAAAGTACGGAGCCCGAAGGGCGCACCCAAAAATATGAAATATCCTGATATCTCTGATATATATGTCTTACATATTTAAGTCATCAGCTGGAAGGGCGTGCTGAAAAATGTCTGATAGATTAATTAAGTAATGCGCTCAAAGAGCCCAGTGAAAAATATTGAACCAGGGTATTGAACATACAATATGATATATCTCTGATGTATATATGTCTGATATATTCAAGTTGGGTGTGCTGAAAATTATTTGGCGTGCCGAAATCTACAACAAATCACTGAATGATGAAATTTGTGGCTGACGTGATGCATTTTATGCAATTATGAGGCCGTGTCATAATCCAAAAACACACTGACCCCTATTTGGCATTTCAAAACATGGTGACCTCTATCACCAAATCAAAAACAGGGTGACCCCCCATGAATCCACGGCCTCCCCCCCCCGCCCCCTAGGCCGAAGAAACTGTGCAGGCAATGTCTTTACTGTCACTGTGAACCAGTCATCAAAAAACAGAAATGGATTTTCACTGTATGGCCTGAATCATTTTTGAGAATATGCAAAATCACAATACTACACAGTATATCCTCTGAGCTCGCTCTGCACAGCACATTGCATCTTTCCGGCTATGTGTGATGACGTGAAGCCATGCCAAGGAAGCCAGGCAGACGACAAAATATGAATGAAATCAAATCCCGATATCTTACACAGCTTCGTTCTGTTTTGTAACATTTGAATAAAAGATCGAGGTTTATTTCCGGGGATTTATTATCACTTAAACTATGGGGATTTTCTGAAAAAAAAACTGGAATCCTAACCTCAAATGCGTGAATGCCACTAGCCAAACCTCCCGCGACACCTTAAACACCAAAAGCCAGCATGACAGATGACTTCCAATAATCAGACGCACAGGAACTGACTACATTGGTTGCTAAGTAACAGTCTTTCAGTTGGGTCAACCTGGGTCACGTCACTGCAGAAAAGGTTCTCGATCAAGAGTAGCGTACGCGTCACCACATCACCGCATACGCGCATCGCCTATCACGGTCGGCGCGGCCGGCCGGAGGGATGGGTCTTGAGGATTTTATACCGTTATTCTAATCAATGTAAAAAAATTAGGGACGTTCGCTGTATTTGCGACCCATGTTTAGGGATTTTTCCAATGAAAAGTCGACCCATATTTATGGATTTTTCCGCGAAAAAGTGACCCATTCGGGCGGCACATATCCGTTCACCTTTCTATGGGAGTACCCCCCGGGGGATCTAACACAATTGACGTATAACAGAGTCTCGTCATCCAGACAGTTTTCTCAAAGTTCTCAACTTTCGGAGAGGACGGGAAATGTTCAGTTCTTACCCGATTCTCTAAAAGCTATCGTCGGCAAAGGTCATAACACGTCAACTGTATATGCACGAGAGGTAGAATCTCTGGTGCATCGATTTAGGTGACTTTAGTATCACTTTCGATGTCTCCGCACTTCGGTGTCAACCATGCACTTCGCCATTGAAACCCAACTCAACTCACACAAAGAAAAGAACCCTTAGCTTACTGATAATTAACAGCGTGGCATAAGGCACAAACTTTCTTATCATGACTAAGCAAAACTCAATAAAACCTGTTACTGTGGCCCACTAATCCAAGTACTCTGCAAGGAAAATATTTGCAAGCACATACTATAATATTAATACGCAGTAGTGACGGCATCATGTCAATTTTGTCTCGTGTATCAGCTAACACGGAATATCCATGACAGTCTTCAAAGTAACTAAATTTTGAAATGGCCACATATGCATGGTCATATATTTATTCAATGTCTTTCATGCATGTCAAACAATATAAGAAGTATCTTGAATCAAACAAAGTTCATGAAAAATGGCCGGCTTTGAACTTTTAATCACTGTTTTGCACGATCTAGTGCCCACTGCAAAAATGGAAATTCTTCCCTCCCACAGTGAAAATTGACTTTTTCTTCCCATGCACCCACTGAATAGTTTTAAATTTGCCCACTCACTAACCACTGAGGATGAACACCTTTTTGAATGAACAGCTTCACAGTACATAAAATTAACACAGAGAAGAAGAACTCCAAGGCTGTACCCTCAGAAACTTGGCTCTATCTATTGTGCGCCATGCTGTTCACGACGCCTGCAGCTGTCACGACAACAAGTGGGGCAGTGATCTAGGTCCAAGGCATCTAGAACATACAGAAAGGGACGGTGTTAGAAGTTTCAACCTTTGACATATCACCACTACAAACACTGACAGAAACACGATATCAAGTCTCTGAAATACTATTCCACCTACAAAGATGAGTCACATCCCTCTAGGTCCATTTGAAACACTGAACAAGTTTCATAAGTTCAATTCACACGTGAAAAGATTATTACCTGCATGAAATAGGGTGCAAAAGCTCAACTGAAAGTATGGCACAAGGTCTTGGGCTCCGAGCAATGAGCTTTTCAAAACAGTTCTAAAAAAACAAAAATAGTTTAAAGGTCAAAAATCTCTTACTCAGATGTGTGGGCTGTTTCAGTTATTGCCACCACCCCTGCACATTTGCAGGATTTCCCCCCTTTTCTTACCTCATTTGCATATTTTTGACACTGACATGTTCATTTGAACAACTTCATATCACAAACCCTGTATCTATCTGTACACCAAATACTGAGATGGTAGCTTTGGCGGTATGGGAGCTTTTGCGTGTGACGGACAACATCCGCACATACATACCCACATACATATAGACATACAGACGCCATCGACTCATCATATAAGCTCTTTTTGGTATTTAATAAATACCAATATGAGCTAAAAACAATGTTGGCACCTGCAGGAACAACAGCAGTTTGCTAAACACATATGAAGCTATCAAATGTTATTCATTGCCTTCATGCATTGTAGTTGAAGTCAAACTTTTTGTGAAACCTGTTCTATTTATTGGACACAACACTTAATTTCACATCATGGGCTTTTTGCCTATTATTTGGACTTCTAGTGAACACCTTGCAAAATTATATAAATGCCAAGTTTTTTTTGTCCAGGAAAGACAGCCCTATTGACATGATGGTCTGCATTACTGCAGTCCTCTGAGTTTGGAAGTGAAAGAGGTAATCATAATGATATAGTCTCCTCTGTATCAACTGCAATAGAAGCTGTTGATCCCTGTATGTTACTGATGATGACTGGTTACAGTGTTTTCTTCCATTACTTGAAAAATACATTTGTATACAGCATAGCAGTGATATAAAGACCAAACCACCAGCATAAGGTAGTGCCATGATGTACATGTATGTCACATTGCATTGATTATTTCAATACATAATTATGCATTTGTGGTATATTGTCCTATTCACCAAGATTGATTGACACAAATCTGCCCAGACATTCTGGTATCTTCCAAAGGTCTCAAAACAGGATCATATTACCAAACAAGTTGATGTATGCTTGTATAAAGTTTTCATTGAATCTGTTCGCATGGCATTGGAAATGAAACCAGATATGAACTGAATATGCTCACGTGTGTTACGAAAGGTTCATTAATAGTAGTACGCTTCACAGAACAGTAAGATATATGTTATCACTATATGTAGCAGGTTTTGTTCAACTTCGCACAGTACTCTCAGAGTTTAATCACTAATTACAAAACTTTATTTAATATGCAAATGAGCTGTTCATTAACTTGACACTGCTCAATGCTTTATGGGACAATTAGATATCCATCAGATCAACATTTGTAGCACGTTTTATTTAATTTAATACTGTAATTTTAGAGTAATGTCACTAATAACAAAGTTCATTAAATATGCAATTAAACCCTAAATGAACTGGACACTGTTCAATGATTCATAGCACAATTAAATATTCTCAAATCTATATCTGCAGCACGTTTCACAAAATTTTGGTGCCGAAATTTCAGGGTTATATACCTAATTACAAAGTTTATTAAATATGCAAATGAACCCTTAATTAACTGTACACTACTAAATGCTTTACAATACAGTTAGATATCTGTCGTATAAGTATGTGCAGCAGTTTTCATCACATTTGATGCAGTTATTTCGGAGTTATGTGACTAATTATAAGACTTCATGAAATATGCAAATGAGCTAATTATTAACTTGACACTGCTCAATGCTTCTCAGTACAATTGGATATTTATTAGATCAACATCTTTAGCAAGTTTCATCAAATTTAACGCTGTAATTTTGGAGTAATATGACTAATTACAAAGTTCATTAAATATGCAAATGAACCCTTAATTTACTTCACACAACTAAATGCTTTACACCACAATTAGATATCTGTCGTATAAGTATCTGCAGCAGATTTCATCACATTTGATGCAGTTATTTTGGATTTATACCACTAATTACAAAACTTCATAAAATATGCAAATGACCTATTTGTTAACTTAACACTGCCAAATACTTCTCTGTACAATTAGATATTTATCAAAACAATATCTGTACCAAATTTCACTGACTTTGGTGCCATGATTTCAGAGTTATATACCTAGTTACAAAGTTCATTAAATATGCAAATCAACCCTTAATTAATTTCACACTTCTAAATGCTTTACACTACAAATAGATATCAGTCAGATCAGTTACTGCAGCTGATTTCATCACATTTGGTGAAGTTATATCGGAGTTATATGACTAATTACAAACCTTCATAAAATATGCAAATGAGCTATTTATTAACTTGACTCTGCCTAATGCTTCTAAGTATAATTAGATATATATCACATCAATATTTGTTGCAAGTATCATAAAGTTTGGTATAGGAATTTCAGAGTTATCTCACTAATAACAAAAGTTCATTAAATATGCAAATGAGCAGATAATTGACATGACACTCACAGTATCATCATAATGTTCATAGATTGTCATCTGTGAAAAGTTTCATGAAATTTGGTGCAGTATTTCTTGATATATGTCTACACTGTCATTACCGTCTCCGTAGGGAAACCATTGTAAGGAAAAATACGATATTGCATAACTTCATTAATATGCAAGCCACACTAACCAAAATCAAATCAGTTCTTGGAAGTACCATATGGTACCTGTGTATCAAATCTGACTTGAATCTGTTCAGGCATTTTTGAGTTATACTGTAAACAGACAGACAGACACTAACACACACACACACACACACACACACACACACACGGACAGACAGACAAACATCGCTATGACATTAGCCCACGTGTTTACACACGTGAGCTAAAAATAATAACATAATGGCCAATTTCCTGCCATATAAGATCGTATGACAAAATAAATTTGTACCTCATAGTACATTGTTCTTGTACCAAATTTGCAGAAAAGTGCTCCAGGCATGTTTCAGTAATAGCCGTAGGCAGATGAATGTACGTGGGGGTTAGTTTTAAAGCTGTTGGAGAAAGAAAAATGTTTTAACCAGCATAGTTTTTTTTTGAAAATTATACATCTTAATTATCCCCATAGAGTTAACACACGGATGATGTCCATTTTGAATTTCAAATGTTGATGAATGTTGAGTGAAATGTTTCTCTAGTTCAAAACTAAATGCATGGTGACGGCATGTTTTTATTCTTGATTTTGTGAGAAAGTAGTTGAAAGTTTGACAAGGAAAGTTTGAGCAAACGTTTAAGTCTTTCACTTTCGAGGCATATACTACCTTAACAGATGAAATATAGTTTCCCCGGGTAGTGTGTAATTGCTCCTGGTAGTGTATAATTGCTGATAAATAGCAAAGAAGGGTATTCATATTTTTATTGCAAGACAATGGTTACAGATACAAGCGATCTTAGAAACTGTAGGCCAAAATAGTTTTGCTGTTAGTTTCATGCATAAAATAATAATATAATCAGTCCACAGTAACCAAAAATGACATTTAAAGAAAAGTGACATTGATTGAGAGAATTTCTGTTTATCTTTGACACAGCTAGATTAGTCAAATGTACTGGAAGAGTGACCTACCTCCAGATATGCATTCTGATATGTATTGTAGTGCGAACTATGGATTGTAGTATTCTCTTAAGCTTGCTTGAACTTTGTGCTGAAGAAATGCACAAATTTGTTATTTCTAATGCAAAATAATGAGGAAGCAATTATACATTAATGGTGTATCTTGGGAAGCTGACCATTGAACCTAAACCCTCTGATACAAGTGATGTGAAAAAAGTTCTCAGTGAAAAAGAGAAAACAAATCTTTATGTGTACATGCAAATGTTGTGATCACTAAAAGAAGACTAAACGAAACCATCCCTTGAAAAGTTATAAACCAAACTTGATGTGTATTGAACGAACAGTTCAGGCAAGCATTACTTCAAAGAAAATTGGACAAAAGAATAAGAAAAAAATTAAAAAAATATTACAAATGCAAAAAAGTTTCTTTGCTCATTTCTTGATAATTAAATAAGGGTATCCATAAGCATTTTAAGGCTTATTTATACAGGCACAAAAACAATGTTTTGACCAAATATATGGACCTTGTCTCAAAATTTGCCTATGCAAATTTCTTTCTCATTTGAATTAAACGGAATGAAGAAGGAGTTTTCTTGAGTTTTACACGTATAGTTAATACATTCTGGAATTTTTTTTTGTATTATATCGCCTTTCATGGTACACCTTAGATAATTCAAATAATTTGGTGTGATTTTAAATTTAATGAGTTAGAATGTCGTTGTTTAGTTTGGAATTTTAGACTTTTTTTCTGTTTTTCACACTGTCTTGAATAAAATTGCAACTTTAGTAACAAACTTTGTAAATTTCAAAAACAGTGATGAGTTTCATAAATAAGCTTTACTCGATATCTGTCATCTTTCCGCTTCAGTGTGACGTGACAACTTTCGGAAATGTGCTTCAGAAAGTATAAGCACGCATATGATAGGTACTGGTATAGTGGTGCTTTGCATCCATCTTTTCTGTTTTTCTCTCAACCACTCTATGTATCTAACGTAATTAATAGGCTAAGTGTGTAGATATACAAAAACGATAAGTGCAAGCAAAAACATTAGCCACATCAATTCTTGAAGCCAAATTGCATTGACTTCCTACAAGATTAATCAATATAACTACCAACATACAGATTTATAGAAGTTATTAATCAATATAACTACCAACATACAGATATATAGAAGTGATCTGACACTGTGCTGTATACAAAAAGCTCGAAAGCTCTGAAATTTATTTGACATTTTGACCGAACTGGTGACAAAAAAATTTGTCTGGTGAAATAGACTAACTTTCGATAATTCTACTCGTAAAGCTCTTCCGTTTTAAAGTCCTTACTTTATCAAGTAGGGCTGCGCCACGTGATATTGTAACACACCCTTGATATGTGACGGTCCTTTCAACACCGTAACGTGCGAAAAATGTAAAAGATTATAATTAGGCGTAAAAAAGACACATTCTGAGATTCATACGATAAGGAATTTTATTTCTCCTACTCTCAAAATCCTTGCCAACTAACACAATGTGTTCCTAAATACTCATGTTAATCATTTTCACTCATGATGATCACTTCAACGCCATCTCAAAGAATGCTTGAGACGGCGGCTCAAAGAATGCTTTAGGCGGCGTTCAATAGAACGCCATCTCAAGCATTCTTTGAGACGGCGTTCAAATGAACGCCGTCTCAAACCTTGTAGAGATGGTATTCAATTGTGCACTGTGTCCAGGCAAATTTATTGATATCTAATGTTGTCAAGGTCAAAGCATAGAAATATGAAACTATATGTGACACAATTGTCAATAGCAAATGACAGGAATAATTCCAAGACACAAGGCCATGTACTTGTTAAGAAATGACCTATACCTTTCCAAACAAGTAAATTTTACTGAATACATTAGACCTTCACACAAACACCTGATACAGTACACAGTAAAACTTGTGTACAATAAGTCCTACTTTGGGCATGACTTAGATAAGTCCAAAACAAGCCCAAAGCAAGCCTGAGACCCACAGAATACCTTCAACGCAATATTATCTCTTACAATGTTCAGGAAATCACATATAAATGTAATTCAGTGGCAATGATAGTTATCACCTTTATACTCAATTGCCCAAGACAAGGTGAGAATAAGACATGCAGACTTTGCTGTCAAGCTGGGTAAGCTTTGGGCTTGCTTTACGCTAGCCTAAAACAAGCCTAAGACTAGCCTTAGCCTTGCTTTCCGCTAGCCCTGGACATGCCTTTCTGAATTGAAGTGTTGCTGTGTACTGTTGCTGCTTCACTAAACTACCGAATAAGAGAGCAGACTGTGAAAGAGCAGCTCAATTGCATACAACTTATACAACTTAATCTAAAAAATTTAAGAAATGTACAGAAAGAAAATAAACAAACTTTTGTCAGTAAAACAAGAGGAATTTCTCCATTACATTAAGTTACATCACCATCACAACAGTCTCTGAGTACATGTTTACGTTGATTCCAACAGATCATTCATCTGATGAAGTTTCATTGCTCAACACGTGGTTGTTAAACATGTCCAGTTTCCAGGTCTATGTACTTTCAGGTATTGGGTTTATCAAAGGAAGAAATATCGCTGTAGATTTTATGTTCACTTATCATTCACACGTAATTTCTATACATGTGACTTACACATACCACAATGGTTAATGCTTTGCAGGTGTCTTTCATCTCTAAATTAGAATTATTGTATCCTTTCGTTGACAAAATGTCCACATTGTTTTTCTGTCTGTCTGTATGTGTTGTCATTTGTGCCTTCTTTTGGCCAGGAGCTGTGATCAGAAAAGATAAACAAATGGTCATGATAAAGACTTTGAAGAAAACATGTAATGATATGTCATGAAAAGTACAACAAAAACTGTCGATGACACTGCACTCCCATTTATAGAAATACTCAGTGCTAGCAAACACATACAGCAACATTGTATTCCTACAGAATGGTTACTAAGAAAATTCCACTGCAAATCAATCTTACATGTATACTGAAGCATAAATGAAGTGCTTCTCCTCATAATTACCTGGGCACCTAATTTGTAAGTAACGGGGTGAACACTTTCAAAGAAGAAGATAGTTTGATCAAAGAGTGGCAAATATTGCCACAAAAATACAAATATGAGAATTTTGCCATCATTTCAATGAATACTGACAGGTTCATTTAAACAATGGCAGATCTACATCACACATGGCATGACTACTCAAAAATCAGCTTAAATAGAGCAGAGGTTTGGAAGTTTTTGATCTTGAAAAACAGATAGACAGAAAGACATATACCGTACAGACATACAATCAGACATATTACATACAGATATTTTGATGCCATATAACCTCCCAGTTGCCATGTGTATGGCAAATTGGAAGTAAAAAATTGGAAAATGTTAAGCAGATAAACATCATTTGTTTAGCTTTCATGACGATTGTGAAATTGTCCAATAAGCTAAATTTTGTGTAGAAATAAACTATTCTTTCTTGGCTTTCATAATGATTAAAACTGTCTGTGAGCTTACTTTATGATCCACATGTAATAACATATACATATATCATTAGTTTTGTAATAAAGGGAAAGCGGCTGCACACATCGCCTACACTATTTTTTCGTTCTCTGTGTTTGTGTTTGATTTTGTGTGTTTGGCTACTGGTGTAGATATAAGCCTTGGCGAGACGTAGCCGTAATCTGGATGTCGAATGACAATGTGATTCTTTTGGCGCTACGTTTCGAAACCACTGTGTGGTATCTTCCTCAGTTGCTTTTTTGGAGATTGCTCTCCTTCGATTTATGTTTCACTGTTTGTGGCTTAATTATTGTCAGTGTTTTGTTCGTCCAGCAAGGAGGCTAGAATACTTATGTTCGGGTCAGTTTGTTGTGTTTCATTTTGTTCGGTCGTTTCTCTAAGATTGTGTACTTGTGCATTTATGAGTGTGTCGCCAATGTTTGGATTTCTTTTGTAAGCGATGATCGATTTCATCGTGAATAAATTATTTAGTGTTTGGTCTTTTTCTATTTTATTTCTTCCAAGTTCTTCAGGAGTGCTTGTTTGGTGATTTTTGTTTTGATGTGTGGACTATACTTGGTAGAAAATATCAATTTATTTTTGTTGTTGTTGTTGTTGTGTGGTTGTTTGTGATTTAAATGTGTTCTTCGTGTTGCGTAATTTGTTTCCGCATTGATGTTTGATATTCCTTGTTGTGGATATTCTCGCAGTAGTAGCTTTTCATTAAATGTTTTGACTTTGTTGTTGAAGTCGTCTTCATTGTTACATGTCCTCATGTACCTTAATGTTTTGCCTTTGATCAGGCCCTTGAAGGTTGATTTTGGATGACATGATTTACTATGTAGGAACTGGAATGTATCTGTTGGTTTTGTGTGTGATCTCGTGTCTAGTATGTTTTCGTTGTTGTATCGTTGACCTTAGTAAATGACTAGGTCAAGATATGTTATTTCGTGTGAGGAACTTTCATATGAAAATTTGAAAGTGGGATGCATTTTGTTTATTAGTGTAATGAATTTGTGGAGTTCGTGTTCAGTTCAATGAAGATTAGGAAAATGTCGTCTCTGAATCTACACCATAGTGGTATTTTTGTTGCATGTTGACGTATGATTTTCAGTTCTAATTCGTGAAATGTGATGTCAGAAATCTCAGGCGACGATGGCGAACCCATCGCGCATCCGCAGGTTTTTTTGTAGAATTCGCTGTTGAATTCAAATGTGTTGTTTTTCAGAATAATGTTTAGCATAGCTAACATGTATTCTGTTGGTGGTTTATGGATATTTGTTTGTTCATTGTTTGTTTGCGTTTCGTTGTTTAACGCTTTGTCGATTGCCTATATGGTGTCATCGTGTTGTGTGTTTGTGTACATAGAGACTACGTCCAATGTGACTAGGATGGCATTGTTCGGAATCTGGATTGAGTCCATTTTCCGGATGTATGTCGGTTGTTTTTTCACAATTGGCTTGAGGAAGTGGTCCAGGAATTCCGATATGTGATAGGTTGGACTTGAGCAACCGCTTATTATCGGGCGACCTGCGAATTTTGTGTCCGTTGGTGGCGCTTTATGTAATTTTGGTGGTAGATACCAGCGTGGTGTTCGCGTATTTGAGTAGAATGGATCTATTTATTGTACATTTCTGTTGTTAGTTTGTGTATTTTTCTACTGTTTGTTTTGTTTCGTCTGTTGCTAGTTTCGTGTAGTAGTTGGAGTCGCCGAGTTGTCGTTCACACTCTCTTATGTAATCTATTGTGTTCGTGACTGCTGTCCCTCGTCTCTTATCAAATGGTTTGATAGTGAGTTTCGTGTTTTTCGATGGTGTTTTGATTGCTATGCGTTTGGCACTTGTCATGTTGTCTTTTGTGTTGTAGAATGGGATTTCAACTAGCGCTAGTTTAGTAGCTTCTATGTAATTTTCCAAGTTTGTGTTATCAGTTGCGGGTGGGACCAATGTTGATTTGTGTTTGAATTGATGTTGTCCCGGGGTTTGTCTGTGGCGCATGGTGTATTGGAGTCGCATTCTTCGAATTTACTTGTTTGCGTCTTTCAACAGATTAATTCTGTTTGGGCGTTTTGGTGTTGAATAAATTTGAGCCCTTTGTTTAGTGCATTTATTTTTTGTGTTTGTTAGCTTGTGTGATGACAGATTTTAATTAATCGGAGATTTTTGTCGGAATTTGTTTGTCGTTTTTGTTTAATTATGATTCGGCGTTTTATTGTGTTCCTTGATTTGTGTTGTTTCGTGTGTCTAGTTTTTTAGCTCTGCTGTCAGCGACGCGGAGCTTATCAAATAGGTTGATTATCCGTCGTCGTCCGTCGTCCGTCGTCCGTCGTCGTCCGTCGTCCGTCGTCGTCCGTCAACAATTGCCTTCTCCTCTGAAACCACAAGTCCAATTGCTTTGAAATTTTATATACAGTTCACTTGGGGTGACCTCACTTCAGTTAATTCAAATCATGGTGAAATTTGCATATTTGTATTTTTGGGGCATTGTTTGGTGTTTTTTGGTAAAAAAATCTTCGACTCTAAAACCGCTAGTCCGATTGCTTTGAAATGTAATATGCAGTTTGCTTAGGGTGACTTATATCAGACTTGTTCAAATGGTGGTGAAATTTGCATATTTGTATTTTTAAGGCATTTTTTGTCAGTTTTGGTAAAAAAATCTTTAAAAATCTACTTCTT
Organism: Ptychodera flava; assembly: GCA_001465055.1. NCBI lineage: Eukaryota > Metazoa > Hemichordata > Enteropneusta > Ptychoderidae > Ptychodera > Ptychodera flava. The sequence goes on from LD345035.1 coordinate 194,149, forward strand.
CAAAATTACTGGTCAGATAGCTTTTATATTTGGTACATATGTCCCTAGGGATGATCTATTTCAGATTTCTTCAAATTGTGCAGAAATATGCAAATTTGCATTTTTAAGGCAATTTTTGCCATTTTTGGTCAAAAAATGTATTTCTCAAAAAGTACTGGTCTGATAGTTTTGAAATTTGGTTTACAGGTTTCTATAGATGAACTAAGTAATATATATTGAATTTCTGATGAAATCTGTAATTTTGTATTTTTGGGCCAATTTTTGCAATTTTTCGTCAAAAAATGTGTATTGCCAAAACTACTCATCTGATAGCTTTGAAATTTGGTATAGAGATTGCTACAGATGAACTAAATGATAGTTATGGAAATAATGATGAAATCTGCAATTTTGTAATTTTGGGGAAATTTTTGCCAATTTTGGTCAAAAAATGTGTATTTCCAAAACTACTTATCTGATCAAAAAGTACTGGTCTGATAGCTTTGAAATTTGGTATACAGGTTTCTACAGATAAGCTAAGTAATATATATTGAATTTCTGATAAAATCTGTAATTTTGTATTTTTTGGGCAATTTTTGCAATTTTTGGTCAAAAAATGTGTATTTCCAAAACTACTTATCTGATAGCTTTGAAATTTGGTATACAGGTTTCCATAAATGAACTAAATGATATTTATTGAAATAATGATGACATCTGCAATTTTGAATATTTGGGGCAATTTTTCCCATTTTGGTCAAAAAATGCGTTTCTCAAAAAGTACTGGTCTAACAGCTTTGAAATTTGGTATACAGGTTTCTATATATGAGCTAAGTGTGATATTTTGAAATTATGATGAAATCTGCAATTTTTATTTTTGGGGGCAATTGTTGCCATTTTTGGGCAGAATATTTTATTCTCAAAAAACTACTCATCAGATATCTTTGGTTGACATATTCTTAGGGATGATCAGATGTGATATATTCAAAGTATGATGAAATCTTCAATTTTGTATTTTTGCAGCTTATTTTAGCCACTTTTTTCTGGCCACTGCATTGAGTTATCAAAGATTTCCACCTTCTTCATCAACATGTGTCAAAAATAGTTATTCTGTACATAAACACAGCGGAGCTATATCGGCCGCTAGGTCGCTTGTTTGCTTTTGTTGTATTTTCTATTTTTGTGTTTCATTGAGCGTTTTTGTTATTGTATATGCTTAAGGTGGTTGGCAAGGCTAGAGCGTCAGTTATAAATTTCAACAAAACTATTAAAATATAAAAGTAGTCAACATTCTCTGTGGAATAAAAAAAACTAGACATTTGGGCACAAAGGCATTGCAGAGTTATAGCCTGTTAAAACTTCTGAAAAACTGACCAAATAAGAAGAATTTTGGGAGTCCTTAGTGTATTAACTATGGTAGAGGTCCCCTAGCTTTTAATAAAATGTTTGAAAAAGGAAAGTCATTATTTGCTGTTTTTCAGGAAAGTTTGACAAGGCGGTGCTGGCATTCAGAGTGAGTGACTGCTATTGTAAATGCATTTTTAGATTCTTTGAGTGTCAAAGAGGTGTCAAAAGTGAGATTTACCAAAAAAATCTGCTCTATGACTTCAAAAGAGGGGTGCAAATATGGCTTGTTTTCAACATTTTTGACAGAATAACAGTTTTCCTACATAATTGTATAGCAATTTAATCATTTTTGAAATGAGATATGGACATGGAATTTTTACAGCCTATTAACAAGGTTACAGATAAGATTTGTACGGCACAATTTTCCTGTATTTGAAGTACTTTTTGAAAAATCACATTTTGAAATTTGAAAGAATTTTTAATAATTTTTTGATATATAAACCCATGTAAAATTATAAAAACAAATTTTATTTACAAATCCTGCCGTACAAATCTTACAATAAATAGCACTGCATGAAAACGCAATAATACAGATAAATTCACATTAATGAATTTACTGTATTATTGAATAATACACGTGAATTCACATGAATCCACGTGAATACAGGCTTGCTGAATACAAGCAATGGATTAATGACTGTATTAACCTGTATATGCACTCTTCAGCTAAAATACAGGCAATAATCCATGCAAATACAGTAAGTATTATTGGCTTTTCATGCAGTGTAGTGTCAACATATTTATAACTAATTTGGTAATATTAATACTATCCAATTATTATTAAATTCAAATATGTAAAAAAAATATGAAAAAGTAAATTTGAGTATTTACTGGTGTCATATTTCAAAATCATGGCAGCAAATATACAATTTTTTATATTCTTTGGGGAAAGTATTAACTAAGGGAGTGATCCTGAAAATTTGAACTAAATATCTTGATTCTAACACTTGAAACTTGACATTAACTCTGAGAAAAGAATTGGTGCAAAAATAGCCTTTCCAACCACCTTAACTATAGTGTTACGGTAGTTCTCTTTTTGGAGAGATTGGTGGCCTTGAGAAAGGTCGTTTGGTTTGGTTTTGTTGATATGAGTTTATCTACGCCGCTGTCGACGTTGTTGACGTTTCTGTTTTGGTGGTTGTTGTTTTGCCCTCTTCTTAGCTGTTTCTATTTGTCGGTTGAGCAGGCGTTTTGCGTCTGTTTTGTTCGTCTGAAGTGTTAGAGCTTCTATCTCTTGTCTCAGGCTGCTGACATACGATTCGGTGTTCTTCTGATGTGCGGAGAGGTGTATTGGCAAGTAATTTGAGAGAACCGTGACAAATTGGTTGCCACAGTGTCTCTCTAGTTCTTGCCACTTGTTGATGAATTCGCTTGTTGGCTTAGGTCCCGGTAAAAATGCCTTCAGATGTATCTGAAGACTTCTAGGGACCTTTGCCGTGTGTTTAAATCGTTCGATCGTTTTTGTTGACGTCGGATGGCTTGTTCCGTGTTGTACAGTGACTGGATGTGGCTTATGGACTTTCTTATTTTGTTGAAGATACTGTTGTCGGACGATGTTGTGTCTTGTTGTGGCTCTGTTGTGGCTGACGAAGAGAAGGTCAGGTCGAACTCTGTAATTTTCTGGACTGGATGGGATTGCCCTGGTGTTATGCTGTCTTCATCTGAAGAAGTCTTACTGATTAGTTCGAAGTCACTCATGGTGTACGTCGATTGATATGTTGTTTAGAGTGGTTTGTCTTTATATAGCATGGTTGTGTTGGATTGTGTAATCTCTCTATTGTTGTAAGTTGACGTTGATTGGTTAATTTCGCCTAATTATTTGTTAGAGCCGGAGCGCTGTGATTGGCTCAAACTTCTGTGTTTCTATTGGTTAATTTATGTGATTTCAGAATCTTGGTGGATCCTATAAAAGCGTTGAGGAAGTAGTGTTGCCACAGTAAGATGGTTACACTGGTTGACTGTATTTTGGCTTATTTGGCTTGTAGTCTGTTGTATTACGGGTATTGTTATAGATGATGGATACCCATCATACAAAGTAAGGGGTATTTATTTTCATTTTTATTTATTTACACTTTTACTGAGCGACCGAGTTACTCAAGGAGTAATTTTCGTCGGGGCTCAAATAAAGAGCAAAAATCTCAAAAAAACAACAAAGCTAATTACTAATCACAGAGGAACATTTTCTTTTATAAATTGTTTCACTTTCACCTTAAACGTTGTTATATTTGGAGCATGTCTTAATGCACTGGGTAAAGAATTCCATACTTGCGATGAACGATATTTAAAACTTCTCTGACCCATACATAAATTTGCTTTTGGAATGTTAAAATCCATTTTTTCTACAGAACGTGTATAATATTGATGAATTCTACTTCGGAAGATTAACGTATCTGAGAGATATTACGGAGCATTACCTGTCACACAGTTAAATGTTAAAATTGCAAGGAAATAATAAATTCTTTGTCTTACTGACATAACATTGAAAACAGAAAACAATTCTACAGAAGGCAAATCATAGGGCAATTCAAAAACTACCCTCAAAGCTCTCTTCTGCGGTGTAAAAAGTTTCTCTAGATTTTTCTCAGTCGTGTTACCCCATACTACGCAACAATAATCTAATGTGCTTTGAATTAAACCGTAGTATAAAACGATACGATAATCAATGGGTATAAAAGAACGTACCCTGCGTAAAAGGCCAATTCTTTTGCTCAACGATGTACACATGCAATTTATATGATCATTCCAAGATAAGCTTTCATCAAGAGTTACACCTAAAACCTTTGCAGATGAAACACATGGTACAGAAAATCCATGAATGTTTACAGATAACGATACATCTCGATCATTTAAACGATTTAACCTATAAGGAGTTGTAATCAAAAGACTCTTTGTTTTCTTAACATTGAGGCGCATAGAATTTGCAGAAATCCAGCTCTTGATAGGTACAGCATCATTATTTATAGTATTGTTTAAATCATCTATGGATTTCCCACGTGCAAGCAACGTCTGATCGTCTGCGTACATATGTAAATGAGAAGAAACTACAGATAATGATAAATCATTAATAAAAAGTGTGAATAAGAGCGGTCCTAAAATAGAGTCTTGTGGAACGCCCGCTTGAACGAGAGCTCTCTCAGACATACCGCCCATATAGCTAACAATTAAATGACGATTGGAAAGATAAGATTTGAACCAACTGAGAGCTTCATCACATACACGATAAACTGACAATTTCTTCAAAAGAATTTTGTGGTCGATTACATCAAAAGCCTTTGAGAGGTCAAGCAAGAGTACGCCATTTAAGTATCCGTCATCACTATTACATAAAATATCATCTGTAAGGCGTAACAAAGCAGTTTGGCACGAGAAGTTTTTTCTAAAACCTGACTGGTTATCTAACAGCAAATCATTACATGTCAAATAATCATACAGAGCAACGTGAACATGTTTCTCAAGCATTTTCGAAAGAGCTGGTAAGATAGAAATAGGACGATAATTCGCAAAGTCATTGACACTTCCTGATCCTTTGTACGGGTATTCTCGTGTATGCCCTCTTTCGACTTAAACTTGCAAAGCAAGAATAAGTAGGAAATCGCAATGTAATAAAGGGAAAGCGGCTGCACACATCACCTACACTATTTTTTCGTTATCTGTGTTTGTGTTTGATTTTGTGTGTTTGGCTATTGGTGTAGGTATAAGCCATGGCGAGACGTAGCCGTAATCTGGCTGTCGAATGACAATGTTATTCTTTGGCGCTACGTTTCGAAAACGGTGTGTGGTTTCTTCCTCAGTCGCTTTTTTGGAGATTGCTCTCCTTTGATTTATGTTCCACTGTTCGTGTTTGTCGTTATTGTCAGTGTTTTGTTGGCCCAGCAGGGAGGCTAGAATACTTATGTTTTGGTCAGTTTGTTGTGTTTCATTTTGTTCGGTCGTTTCTCAAAGATTGTGTACTTGTGCATTTATGAGTGTGTCGCCAATGTTTGGATTTCTTTTGTAAGCGATGATCGATTTCATCGTGAATAAATTATTTAGTGTTTGGTCTTTTTCTATTTCTTCCCAGTTCTTCAGGAGTGCTTATTTGATGATTTTTGTTCTGATGTGGGGACTATAATTGGTAGAAAATATCAATTTATTTGTGTTGTTGTTGTTGTGCGTTTGTTTGTGATTTAAATGTGTTCTTCGTGTTGCGTAATTTGTTTCCGCATTGATGTTTGATATTTCTTGTTGTGGATATTCTCGCAGTAGTAGCTTTTCATTAAATGTTTTGACTTTGTTGTTGAAGTCGTCTTCATTGATACATGTCCTCATGTATCTTAATGTTTCGCCTTTGATCAGGCCCTTGAAGGTTGATTTTGGATGACCTGTTGAATATGTATATATGTATGTAACATGTATGTATGTATATTTGCATGTATGTATGTATGTATGTATGTATGTATGTATGTATGTATGTATGTATGTATGTATGTATGTATGTAGGCCTACGTATGTATCTATGTATGTATCTCTGCATCTATATGGGTAGGTATGGAGGAAGGGAGGAAAGAGTGCCTGAGTATGCCGGTCTATATGTCTGTCTGTCTGTCGGTCTATCTGTCGGTCTCTCTGTCCATCTATCTTTCTATGGCTGTTATCATTTAATGACAATGGCAGATATTTGGCAGGTATAACCTGTAGGATAGCGAGTCAAATTTAGCTAAATTAATCATAGTATTGCAGGGCAGCTTATCCTAGCTCGTAGGCTAGACAAATGTTACCATTGGGCAATTGTGCTGTGGCATTTTGTAATACTGACGTGTTTTGTAATAACTTACGCTAAATGTAATAGGGGGTATCAGCATTTTGTAATAACTGACGCATTTTATACTAACTTCTGCAGTATTTTGTAATAAACCAGTCTACGCGTTTCGTAACAAGGGTATCAGTATTTTGTAATAAAAAATTGGTTACGCAAAATGTAACAAGGGTATCAGCATTTTGTAATAATTCGCACTTTGTACTAACAGTTAACGCATTTTGTAATAGTTTAAAAAACTTTTCCCATATTAAAGCATTAACTGATAATTTATTGACTTTGGAATTGTATTACAAAGTGTGTGTTTACTCGGTAAGTAAGTACAAAAAAGTGATCGCTCCCTGACTTTAATTTCAAGATAGAAATGTTAATTTTAGATAGCTGTCAATCACTTTGTTTACAAACTGATCATCTGAGGCAGGTAACTACTAGATTTTGACTGGTTTATTGTCGTATATTTGAGAGAATCATTGGTATACACACTCAGTTCATTTATCAAATAGAGGATAACGACATTGTTTCTGATGTATTGCAGACAACAAGTAATCTACAGGTTTATATTACTCAGATAAGATAAAATAAACTAACATAAAATAAATTATTATACGTCTGCCTACGCAAACAATAGAATCGAGCTCCTGAAAAAACGGGCACGTAACGGGCATGCGATAACCTCTTAACTTTCATATTTGATGATAAACATTGCGTCATTGAATGGCTAACATGGAGGAAACCTCTAGCGCGATGTCTGTCACCGGCAGGCACCTCCATGTTGTGAGCGAAACTCCATACTGTACTTTGAAATAACTTCTTGTAGGAGAAACGAAGGTAAATGTATTACGACTATTTGAAGGTGAAAAATATTATGAGGTAATCTTGAAAGTGTTCAACAAGATGTCACTGTACAGACATGGCATGACATCGCTGCTCGGCTCGTGCTCGAAAATTGGTCAGAATAATCTGATGTTTTAGTGATTCGACTTGTTTAACTACTAAAGCGGAAGTATATCTGACCTGTTGAGTATGCATGTATGTATATAACATGTATGTATGTATGTATGTATGTATGTATGTATGTATGTATGTATGTATGTATGTATGTATGTATGTATGTATGTATCTCTGCATCTATGTTGGTAGGGAGGGAGGGAGGTAGGGAGGGAGGAAAGAGTGCCTGAGAATGCCTGTCTATCTATCTATCTATCTATCTATCTATCTATCTATCTATCTGTCTATCTGTCTGTCTGTCTGTCTGTCTATCTATCTTTCTATTGTTGTTATCATTTAGTGATAATGGCAAATATTTGGCAGGTATTACCATAGGGATGGCAAGTCAAATTTAGCTTAATCGTAGTATTGCAGAGCAACTTATTCAAGCTCGTTGGCTAGACAAATTTTAGCATTGGAGAAAACACAACCGTGGCTCAGTAGATATGAAGTGTCACCATTTACATACAAGGAAAAGTGGCAGGTCTGTCTATAGAGCTTTATTTCGCCCTTGTATGTTAAAATAAATTATCGTTCAGTGTTTTCATTTGCTGCTTCCCGTCAGTGTTTATTAGTCCCCTGGACGAAGTCTGAGGGGACTTATGTATTGGGTTCCGTCCGTCCGTGAAGATATCTCTGACATGTCTGGGCCAATTTCTTTTAAACTTGGTACAAGAATATTGCACTATGACATACATATGTACGTCCATTGTTTTCGGTGTGGCACGCATAATTAGTACTAATTTGCATAATTAGTGATTTTTGAAGATAGAGCTCTGTTTCTTAGAGATAGCACCAAATTTGAGGAAACTTTGTACAAATGTCGGTCACACACAGGTCTAATGGCACACAAAGACATTTGTCACTATTGTTTCAATTAATTGCTAATTTGCATAAATTATGAATTTTCATAATTCCACTAATATTTCGAAAAATACTGACTCAAATTTAATGAAACGTCTTACAGATGTATACATATCAGATTTGTTTTTATTTTGTGCAAAGGCAGATGGCAGGATTATGTCAATTAATAGAAAATTTGCATATTTGATTATTTTTTATAGTTAGGGTACTAAATCAAGAAATACCCCCTCAAATTCGATGAAAGATGGTAGAGATGCTGATATGCCAGAGCTGTAACAGTATGCAAAGACAGTTAGCAGGATCATGTCATTTAATTGCTAATTTGCATATTTTATGAATTTTTGTAATTAAGGAAATACATCTAGAAAGTCGATAGCAAATTTGACGAAACTTGGTAAAGATGTTGATCTCAAAGTGTCGTAATAGCTCACAAAGACATACAGCAGTCTTTTGTCACTTAATCGCTAATTTGCATATTTAATGAACTTTCATAATTAGTGTGCAATGTCAAGTAATATTGCACAAAATTTGATGAAACTAGGTACAGATGTTGATCTCAAAGTGTTGTAGTAGCATGCAAAGACATTAATCATTTTGTCGTGAATTACATTATTGATTTATATTTTATTGCAACGTGTTATTATTGTTGTTATTCAGTCATTTCAAGTTCAAACCTGTTGTGTTCTAGTATTACACATGTTCCTGTGGGAAACACACAAACTTTATGGACCAGGTCATTCTAGCCAATCACAACGCAGCCAACAGAAAACAACATTCTTGCATTCTTGAAATAAATAATAAACAAATAAATATATAAATAATAAACAAATAAAAATAAAATATGTTCAAGCTTTACTACTTGTAACACCTATCGCTACTTTTCAGTATTGTGTTGTGTTGATGTTCAGTTATTATGTTGTGTGTTGTGTGTTTAGTTTGAATACCCTAAAAACAAAAGACATTTGGAGGACATTTTCGACAGATTCCTGCACAACCCTAAAGATAAGTGTTTTTATGAGCAAATTCCATCTAAAAAAACTAAAGAAAGGGCAGCTACCTGGCCTTTACGCGTCACCATCGCAGTGTACACGAGCTGACCATGCAGTATATGAAATTGCCGTGATTTTAATCCAAATCAGTGACCAGCTATCACGTTACCGGGAAGCAGTGGTAATCATGTATGTATATCAATCAGCTTTGCCATAGTCTGATAACAAGAAATCGATTTGACGTTCTTGCGAACCTTACAGGGAAACTTTTCCGGAAAACGTACGCGATGTTGTTAGAATCAGTTAGAATAGTTTCCCCCAAGTGCTACACAACAAGTCTTCGTGGGTCGTACCCTTTCTGCATTGTAATCAAACAGCGTCATCAACGGTCTTTCAGCGATTTAAAAGGGTAACGACGAAGGAAAGAAACTCCTAGTGCTGACGTTGATGCCCAGTGTCAGGCTTATGACTGGCATTAACAGAATTCAAACCTTTAGACAATCAGCTTTTTGTAACAATCAATGCATTGATTTAAGTAAGAAATGTTTTTGTGATGAGTAGGGCACTGAAATAGATTACAAACAAATCGAAAAGTAAAAACAACAAATGAAAATCCGTTGTCTCCTGTGTCAGGAAAAAACACAGCTCGATCTATTTGGTATGGATGAACACGAGTTTACAATGTCTCACATTCAGAGGATATTCTTGGATAATCATAGTTTGTCAGATAATCGCTTTATTGTTGTTGTGCCATGAATAGAAAATCGCATCACGTGTACTTTTCAACCTATGAAGTAGCCTAAAGCTTCTGATAAAAACCGCAGGTTCGATTTACAGGGGCGTAGTTATTAAGTCTTTAAAATGGCGAACGCAGTAAATTTGAACAACAGGCTTGACAGAGTGTAATATATACTTCCCTGATACCATACCAATTAAGCAAAACAACATCAATGTCTCAAGCCTATATGTGGAAACATAGTAATATTCGAGTACATATATCGCATATTGGGTCGTTCCTTATATCAGCACAACCAATGTAACATACATCATATACGATTAGAATTTCGTATTTCCTCGTTCGAAGAGTCAAATGATGTTTGTCATTTCAAGGTTGTCAAACACACATTTTATAAGTTACCGTGTTTAAAATTGATTAGGTTCTTTCCAAATACTCTTAAACATTCCCCGTGATATATTTCCCTCTACTATGTAACAATTTCCCAGGATGGAATTTGCTCATAAAAACACTTATCTTTAGGGTTGTGCAGGAATCTGTCGAAAATGTCCTCCAAAAAATGTCCTTCCTGGTTACTGTTTGTTTACGTCCGACTCAAATGGACTTTGAACGTCGATTTTAAGGAATATTGTGCGGTCGTCACAAACAGGTTTGC
>LD345035.1:204803-218447 GCA_001465055.1 Ptychodera flava
CGTTACCAGTCCGGGTTATGTCCATAGAGAGGATATTACGATTGACCAATCAGCGAACCTGCCGCCGCCAACGTCATGAATAATTAACCATGCAAACCTTGGCTCGTACACTGCAACGAGTTCGGAACTTTTCGGCTAGATTTCGCCCTTTATTTTTAGCACAGGGTAGTTTTTAGATGTAGACGTTACGCACAATGTTCAGTACGGTCGAGATGGTGACCGACACAAGTGGTTAGTACATTGAAAATTACTTATTTGGATGGATTTCCTGGCCGTGTACGGCTCCCAGAAATCAGCTTTTGACCCTTGTAAATCTACAGTAAGTTTTTGTCGCCAAATATCGCCTATTTTTGGTCAAATTTCAATTTAACCTTGCCATCTGCAGTGTGGAGAATTTTATCAAGCTTTGCAAAGATGGGTCAACTGTTTTAGTCGGTCATCGGAGCACGATGGAGCACGAATTTTTCGATCACCATGCGTTTCCCGGTACGATTGACCCAGCGTTCAGAAAAACGCGCGCCGGATCAATCGCCGAGAAGTTAATCAAAAGCTGGAAAAGAGAACGAAAAACGTCCAATAGCTCTTTGTCGAATATGGTCAAGGGTAAAGAAACTCAGAAAACTATTCCTGAAGAAATCTTACAATTTTTTAACACGGTAGAACGTCGCCAATCGACTGGAGCTAAGATACTTCCGGGTAGCCAACAGTCTCACTCGATCGGTCGATCTGTCAGGTCATATCGCGATCTGAACATAACATTTCAAAGTGAACCAACGTAACCTTTGACCCCTGTTACATATACAGTACGTGATTGGTTCTTGCCTTAATTTCATTACATATACGGTACGCCATTGGCTCTTCCCTACTATCCTCTATATGGACATAACCCGGACTGGTTACTGTTTGTTTACGTCCGACTCAAATGGACTTTGAACGTCGATTTTAAGGAATATTGTGTGGTCGTCACAAACAGGTTTGCTGTTTTACTAACTAAACATTAAATTGTGCGATCTGATTATACGAATAAAAGGGATATTACTCGCAATGAGTAAAACGACAGAGTTAGCGAAGGAAACTGATATATACACACTTGTAAACGTGTTGTATAGTTGTCCACAAAGCTCACCTTTCCCAGTTTCTGACCATTTGAGAACATAAAGAGCGGAATTACATGGCTTCGCTTACCTCCAAAAGTCGCGAGGATCAAATTCGCGAGCAGTATTAATATGGCAGAAACCTCGGCTTTAGAAGTCACCATTCTGTAACAGTGTAAACGAGCTAGGCTATGTGCTATGTCAACTTGTCGTGATTTCAATCGAAATGTGTGGCTAGATACCACGTGAATAAGGTATTCCAATGTGCATACCAGGCAGCTTTGTCATCGACTGTTATTAACGAGAATTGCTGCTGCTGATCTTGCGAACTTTACCGGTCATAGTTCGCAAGGTGTGTTAAGTATAACATGAATATCACACGAGTGCTGAACCCACAAGCTTGCACAGCTATGTAATTTCTGTAAAGTGACAGTTCACTGTTAGTAGTAGATGGGGCTTGGAGAGAGATATTTTGAAGATACCCCTTTTCGTCACAGGTGTTTAATGATCGCCTTTCAGACTCGCTGGCTGTGTGGCATCTTGTAGAGGTTGACCGACTGCTCAGCACGCTGCAGGGTACTTTGTGCCACGGCGTTGAATCTTGACACAAACGGCTGCCACCGCTTAACACAAGGCGCTTCAGCAAAGTTCCGACGAATTCCTGACTCCCACTGTGCTTAAACTATGCAGTCGAAATTTGTGAAAGTGATTGGAATTAAAAATTTATTTTATTTTAGCGTTATTAGTTAATCCGTGCCGTAATTACAAGTCGTATATGTCTTGTGTTTGGTGATTTTGACGTCATCAGTTTGTTTGGCTATACCTCTTGTAAAATGGTGCCTTATGGTTTATGATTTAACTTTTCAGTTAATTTATAGTTATATTAATTATCGTTTACAAACGTTGCTCAAAATAAAAACTATTGAAGCTGGGTCGTGACGTAAGACGTCACATTCACAAGAATGCCATTGCAATGGCGGCGACTATGCCGTCAAGAATGTTATGCTCATCGTACTGCAGTGACGCATGCACTGATAGCAGAAAGCCGCTGGCGGCCGGCGGTGCGAACTGTTAGGTAAGAATAGCCTCTATCATATCATACCTAAAAGTTTGCGGTCACACTCTTGCAGTCTTAGCATTTTCTAGTTGTTGGCGCAATTAAAAAAACCGGAAATTTCGGTTATGGTTGAGAAGTGTGTTGCTTATTTTTTTTGCGTGTCAAAGACAATGCGGTACAGTTCTCGCTCAAGTCTTTTGCAGTAATCGAATTTGGAAAGAACGATACAAAACAGCTTCTCATTTTGCGGGGATATGCCAAAAAATTGTTTCTCGAGCTTGTAGACGACCATTTGGAATTGTTTAGAAAATAATACTAATGGTTGCTTGTCAACAAAAAAGTAGTCCGTGTAACCTATGCTCATTAACATGAGGTAATGGCATTTTTTCATTTGAACTGCACTTCAAATACCAGTTATTACGTAGAGAACGGTTAATATACTAATGAATACCTCCTTCGCCCTTTGTATACTAACAGTTCCTTATTTGGGTAAGCATGCATATTTCCATTAATACCTGTCACGCCAGGCGCTCTTATTCAGATATATCAAACTGAGCGGGGACCGGAGGCTCTTCACAGCGTTGAAGTACTGTATTTAACGGAATAAACCACTTACATAGAAGAGGACAGTCTATAGGTACAGAGGGATTTCTGTAAACGACAACGCAAAACAGGAAAAAAGAATTTCTCATTGCTGGTTTTCATTGTGAGAAGACGAAAGATGTAGATACGGTGCAAACACAGTGTTAACCGTACATGAAAATTTTGTCTTATTATGGTGTTTGGTCATCATTTGTCTACATACCGTTGCATTATTATGGAGAAGTGAACGCCTGCTCTCCATCAGAGCATGGTATGGGGTAGGAGTTAATAGATATTTACAGTTGAGCTCTCGCTTCCTTATCGATGCATCAATTATTAATTATATAGAACTTCAGTTTTTGGACTATATAGTCAAATATTTTGTCAATCATACATTGTGCCTAGGTTTGATCATTCTAATCCTTTGAAAACTCTAAAAATAGTATCAAACATATGGTCAATATTCTTGTGTTTCTATCTCTTATATTTTAAAAGTAGAAAAAAACATCATTTTAACTGTTAGCAAGATAGAGTAGAGTGTTTTGAAGGAATGTCGGATTGTTAGAACGTCTGTGAACTGAATAGCGAAATTCGCCCAAACAGCATGAATAAAGAAACATTCTTCACAAGCATGATATCACGAATTTCCAATTCGCAGTCTGCAATTCAATCTTCAAATAACAAGAAAACAGTTACACGGCTTCACGTACCTCCCTTGGTTGTGAGGATTAAACTCCAAGCCAGTACTAAAACAAAGGCACATACCTTGCCTTTACAAGTCACTATGTAAACCATCTTGCCATGAAGTACATGTAATTGCTGTGATTACAATTGAAACGTTAGAATAGTTTCCAACAATTGGTACATAATAAGTATGCCGGGGTCGTATTCTTTCAGCATCGTAATCAAAGAGCGTCATCAACGGTCGTTCGGTGACTTTAAAGAGTGCTCGACTAACGAAAGAAATTCTTATCACTAACGTTGATGGCACTTAACCGACAAATTACATTTGTTGTGGTGGAGAGCAGAGCAATGAGTACGCGATCGATAGATAGAGCAGACGATCGTTCGATCAAGTAGACTACCCAACCCATGAGAGCATGTGGATTATCCTCTCGACGAAGAATGTAAGTGACCGTTCCACAGTACTGTAAATTTCCCATAATTCATTGCTATTTGTATCCTCAGAGATTCCCCAGAGAAGTCTACCAGGTCTCCTATGTGTAGACAAATTCATAGACTAGTTGTAAAAATTCTAAAACCGTACTTTTAAGGACACCATTCTTCTCAATTCTCATTTTAAATGATTTGGAAAATAATGCAAGATTGAGAGAGGAGATAGCATTTTTGTAAAATTTTCCACTGATTGTGTCTTCAGCCATCCAGAACAATGTAATGGAAATTAGGGAGACTAGTTGCACCTGATTTTTGAAACAAAAGGATATTGATTATTTCCAATGGAAGTGACAAAAGAAATTTGCATTCTAAGTTTTGTCAGACAATGACCCCTTCAGTTCGTCATAACTTGCTACCTAAAAGTATGGCATTTGTAGTACCTACAGAACGCGACTTCCATGGTTGTTTAATGGTTATTTGGAAACTTTCACTGAAATTTCTAACCGTACTTTTACTTGATATTATTTATCAATAATTCTGATGCTGCACATTATTGCTTGCATACAGAACTGAAAAAGTTATAAGAAAAGTAACCTTCAAGGATACAAATCAAAGAGAATTGTGGGTAATTTATTGTACTGTGCGTTCGGGAGTGGGCCGGCGAATTCTTCTTGTGCATCAGTAAAAATAAGTAAACCTCTCACCCATTGCCCCCGAAAACTGATGACCTCCTTTTTAGATAAAAAGATATTCTGCCCCCCCCCCCAGTTGCTTGAGTAAGTATAGATCAAAATTTGAATGATAACATTGGTCATTACCGGTGCATAGATGCAATATAACATCAGTGGAAAAGAGATTTTTTCCAAGATGCTGCTCTTCTTCCAGATCTCGTATACACTGTACTGTGTCTCGGAAGATTCAAAAACTTCTTCATCACTTGTGCGCTGGTGCCCATTTCATGGATTACAACACCATCATCTTCTTCTCCAGCAAAAAACTCTGAGTCTTATATGTCACTGGCACTGTCGCAATCTGTATTTTGAACTGTTTCTAAATGATATCTCTTTCTCCGAGTTTCCATGTGTTTTGTTCTCTCCTGAGTACATGACAGGTAGTACCTGCTTTGATTTTGTCTACTTCGTTCCCTTTGGTTGGCAGATTGTGATGAGTGAAGTATTTGTGCTGCAGATTAACGGACTGAAACGTTGATGTCAAATCACTCTCTAATTGGTGTAATCTTGGCATATCGTCCATTCAGTTATAAAGAATTTTTTATGTGTAAAATGTATGAGTGTTTTATTCTACTTTCTATTCTATTCTATGCAAGTCATCTGTATGTAATTTAAATATAATTTTCCTATTTAAATGTAACTTGTCATGTACTTCTCAACAGCCACTGAACCAAAACTACATAGCCTTTTCGATTATTCCTTTTTGAACCACACATCCTGGTATTTCTGTTAATATACGTCTACCAGGTTGATTGAAAACTGTGTGTCATTCATTTTTACAGAGCCTCACTTCCAAGGAAAATTGTACCGACCTTCCAATGGGCAATACTTGGTACAGAGATAATGTTTCGGTGAAGTAAGAGATCTAGGGCATAGCGTTTAGTAGTAAGACGATAATGTATTTAGCCAGTAAATAATCTGAGCCGAACGGCAGGGAGACCTATAATGCGCGACTCTCAGTGTATTATTGGCCTCGCCCCTGTAGAACTTCGCCGGCAGTACGATTAAGTTAGAATTCCTTACAGGGCCCTACAGCAGTGTACATTTTACTACCAAATCTAAACACACGCTGTGTAAAGATCTGTTTGAACCCTATTTTCAACACTCGGGTCAGAAAAAGTCGCAGTATCATAAACGGACACTGTTAGATCAATGACCCTCAAGACATAATCACACGGCATAATGAAGAGTCCGCTAACATTACCACCGTGCTTAACAAGCACTATAAGGCTGCATTCACAAACACCTCTGGAGGGGAATTGACGGGGGGATTTGAAAATATCAAGGGTATGTTGGGACATTTGAAGGGATTTTTGGACTTAAAGGGGACTCGAAAGGAAACTGTCTTTGATTGATTCGAAATATCTGCTTGGTTGTCCATTTATAACTGTAACGTTTGGCTAATTTTTTGGTGATTTTTTTGTGTTTCCATTGCAGTTTCTTGTGCTACTCCGAAAGCATTATGAAAAGTCCAATTTTAGCTTATCAAGATGGCCAAATTTGTACATTTAGCATTATTATTGTTTTAAATTAAATTAAGTTCGGACTAGTATTCATCTGTCATCAATAACAATGATTACGGTCTTTACACATGTACAGAGTATTTTGCCAAAGAAAATATTTATTATAATTCTAAAATTCTGCGGGAGTAGAACAAGAAACTGCAGGCGATACATAGAACAGGATGTACTTGAACATTGTCATAAAGGTACAGCAAAGTCCCTTTATATGCAATTGTGTTAGTTATGTTCAGTTTTCCTGACAGGTGAGGGAAGTCATCCTGTTTCCAAATCTTTTCATGAGATCGCTGTTTTTTCTGTTTTGCAAGAAGAGGTTTTCCTGTAAGAGAAAATATGTATAAACAGCGCCCTCCTTCCCTGGAAGAAAACACAGACACTCACACGGATACACTCACAGACACACATTCACAGACACACATACATATATATATATACACACAGTCACACATCGCAATAATCTGTCAATTTTAAAATAAGGCCAGTTTTACACGACGGAGGTGTTTGTCAAAATGACGCCGCACGAAAAAATAGTAACCTTTCAAAAGCGTTTGCGCTTTGGAGAAAACAAGTGACCCTTCCCAATTTTCATGCACAAAAAACAGTGACCCTCCCCTTGCATGTCATAGTCAATATATTTGACTTTTAAACCTTCAGGAAATACGTTTTAACCTTTACAAACAATCACTTTTATGCAAGGTTCCAAGTAGATGGAAAAAGATAACATTTCACAATAAATAATTCTATCAACTACATGAAATACAATTGGCTATTCAAAATCAAAAGGGACAAGAGCTGTAAAGTTTACCTTCATATATACTCTAGCTTGTAATTGTACAGATAGCTCTATAATTGTTTATCAAGAAACTTATTGCAGTCGAAACGTCAATATTTAACAACATTTACATACAAATGTACAGATATGGTAGTTTTGTCACTGAATTATAATTTACACGTAGACTACCATCATGTCAGAGGTGAATTAATATTTTAGGTGAAATTCAAATATCATATTTTTGTCCCCATCTTCACTTTCAAATACCCTATTCTAATGAAGTACATTTATATCAGTTGTCAAACACTTACAAAAGCACATATATTGCTAGTTTTCTGAAGGAAAAATGCTGTTCATAGATTTGGTTTTCTCATAGATTGCTATTTATAGTGGATCCAGATTTATGGTGAAATTCCAAAATCAAATTTCTTGTACACACATGCACTTCATTTGTAACCATCCTATTCTAATCAAGTACATTGATACAGATTAACAAACATCTATAAATGTACAGATATTGCTAGTTTTATATTGGAATAATATTGTCCATAGTTTTCTTATAGACTACCAAGTACAATGAATCAACATTTTCGAAGAAATTAAAAATCAAATTTTTTGTGCACACATATACTTTTTAAGTCCAACTTCAGGCAAAGTTCATTCACATGAATTATCAAACATATACAAATATACAGATATAGCTTGTTTTAGGGGAACTTTGTTAATAGTTTGCCAAATGGACTCCCATGAATGATGATTTAATGTTTTTGGATGAAGCTCCATATCGGCCACATCTTGCGTTCTAATAATTCCTCAAAAATATGACCCTCCCCAAAAAGCATGCGTGAAATTTCACGACCCTTCAAAAAGGCTTTGGCGAAAATTTGCGACCCAACCCAAAACTGTAATTTCTGTGCAGTCCCTCGGAGGGAATATTTCAAAATTGTAGAGTAAGAAGGGCGATATTAACGCACTTTAAGTTTGTTACGGGAGCACTATAAAAATCAGACTACCTTTTTGGATGCACCTGCTCCTTTCCCTCCAGAGATGTTTTGTAAATGTGGCCCAATCGAGATTTTGTCAATAGGTCCGGTTGGAGACTATTCTCATAACCTATATTCTCGAGGTCGAAAAACTTTCACGCCCACACACCGCTGTAATCAAGTCATCGGTTTTTCCAACGGTCCGAAAATAACTATGCTTCTCATTTCATAATAATTCATAAGAAAACTTTTAAGAGGGTTTACGCTTACGTGATAATTACGGCGCAAGTCTCCAGCAGAAACTTCCTTCTTATATTCTATAAATTGTTAAAGAGAATTGTGAGGTGTTCGAAATTAAGCATAGTTATCAGCGACAAGCACGCGTGCAAAATATCAGTCTGTGTTGATTAATGTCACCAACAAAGACTAAACAAGATCTAATTTTAGAGTAAATAAGAACACTATCGATAAAATTATGTCATCGACTGTGTGATATTTCTGACTCCATATGCATCAAGAGTAATTAACCCCCATCTCTGTTCTGTTTTACTCTATTCAATTAAAATTCTACTCAATGGTTCTATACTATTCTTACTATTAAGTTCCTCACCCTACTCACTCCTAATCTCTCCCCGTCGCCACTCTTCTCTCTCTCTCTCTCTCTCTCTCTCTCTCTCTCTCTCTCTCTCTCTCGTCATAATTGAGCGATAAAATGTGATCAAATGTGGACTTTCCATTCATATTGAAGCTAGCACAACTTTTAACTGAAAATGAGCGCTTTAGAGCAATGATTTTGTAGAAAGGGAGCGTTTGACATATGTATTTATCCCTACATCTAGAACTTGAAATCCGCTTGTAGAGTTTGTGCTTGTCGTTTGAACTTTCTAGGCAAATCTGAGTGGGTGCCGCCTGATTTTTAGCAATGCAATAGTCAAGCTAATATTATAAAAACCGGTCTGTATGAGGTTTCTCGCGGGACGATAGTTAATATTGTTGTTTGGAGAGGGCGTGAACAGACAGTTTTAATCATGTGCGACATATACTGTTCTGTTGCTCAGCTAACAGTTTGAAAAGGCCCAGCTCAATGCAAGTTGTTGGGAGTATACGATCAAGTCGATTGCGGGAGTTGCAAGGGTTGTGTATTATGTATGAGAGAGGACAGTGGGGAGCGCTTTGAGGAGAGGGCAGTTCGAAGAGAGTCAGGGGGTTGGAGATGCGAAAATGAAAAGATGGAGAGGATATTTTTACAAAGAGTTGCAACAGCTTTCGTTTTCCACTCCAAATTTAATCTTGCTAAAACACATTAAAAATTACATTTACGTTTAGAAGCACGACCAGTAACAATTTATTTATTTGGATTGACATGAGGTCCAGACTGAGTAGGAGGAATCCAAACTGTTTACTAAACGGCTGTCAATGGTACAACATAATTTACGATGTTGTGTTCTATTAACATGGCGGCTAATGGTTGAAGTATACAATCAAAACTTTTCCATGACGAAAATGTGTGACCGGATATCTCACCACCCATGGTCAATCAAGCTCATAAACCTGCACACGTGATATGATGTATACTGCACATGACATACCACGCATTGACCAAATTTCTCTGCAATACTTGACCTGACCACCACATTACTTGGCAAGGCCTTGTTAAAAATACCGAAGGCAGAAACAGAGTGAATGAAGAGCTGCTCGATCGAGGAAGTGAAATGCGCCTGTTATGATTTGTACGCTTGTAAATACTTCCCTTATTTGGCACCTATTTCATTTTATCATCTGTTAGGCATATTCTTACTTTGAAAGACGTTGGCTGGAAAAATCAAAATTGTAATTCTGCGCCCGAAGCAGGAAGTAAAATATTTGTTCCTTTTATTCAAGATTGATTATAAGCATACCTCCTTTTTATTGCCTGCTTAATTTTGATCAGGAATAGAATCCATTGGGCCATATTATACTGAACATCGTATCAAATCATACCTGACGTGTTGGCAGGCTGCTGACTTCTATTCCTTAATACTTTACAAAGAGCAACGAGAAAATGCATTTGTTTTATCATCAAAAGTTACAGATTTTGTCCCTCTGAATAATTGCATGAAATAGCAGCACCAGTGCCAGAGCATGTAATGGGCCATTATGTACCGTGTTTTTGTTCTTTCTTTCTTTCCTGGCGATTGCCCGAAGTTCGTCATTTGTCAACTCACATGACACAAATCACTGAAGACTTACACCCCTGAGAAGAACAATTATGAAGTGAGAGGTATTTAGATAAAGGACAATGCGTTTACCAACAAACGTCTGTTTTATGAGCAAAGGCGAGGCAAGATTAGATCATTAGGTTGTATTCAAGTTGAAATATCAGAAAGGGCGCTTGAATCGTAACTCTTTTGTAAAAAATTAAGGGAAATGCTGCCTATGTGAATGCATGTCAGTGTACTTTATATTTTATACTTGTCTTTGTTCCACTGGGCAAGGGGCAAAAGCTAAAAATTTACTGGTGAGACTTAGTCTGGCAAGATAATTTGACTTTGATTGTTTCATCGAAACCTCTTCTTTCAGTTCCAGTTTCCAACACCTGTTGAAGCTTAATTGTGTGTGAGCGCCATGTTTTTTACCACAGAATTTATATTGAATGCTTTGACAAAATTACGCACAGGAAGATACATTCCCTTCCACACGCACCGGACATCGTCTAAAATAAGTTTACTTGGATAAAATGTGGATGAATGCTGATCCCTCTAAACACTAAATATTGTATTTACTTGTATTTAAGGCGAAATATCTAAAATCAAATTTTCTGTTGCACTATACGACTTCGTAGAAATAATTTCTGTTAACGATAATATTTGATTTGCCAAATTAACACTTCTATGATGTGTCTATAAAAAGGTGCCGTAAATCGGAATCACAACAGAAGTATATCTGATGTACATATATTTCCCATTTCCACCCACTCACATGGGTTCTTAGACCTCGTTCACGTGCCCTGCATTCCTTTTAAAGTAATGTGCGTTTCCTCAAAGTTTGTGCGTGGATTATCATCCATTCACTGGTTTGTTTTTAATGTCTACTGAAGAAATCAGGGAGGGGAAAGTGCTGAGTCTGGGCGGGGAAAGGGTGATTTCATTCTGCAAATCCTTCTCTCAAAGATGCGGGAGATCCGATTGGGATCCAACGTGGACATACAAGTCAACGCCCACGGGAATGAACACAAACCAGGACCTGTTTAGACGGTGCATGGTAACTTTTGCCCACTTGGAAATACAAACTGAAACCTTCGTGAATATTAATAGATTAATGAAATTTCCCATAGAATTCCTTAATGCCGTGGGACACTTCCTAATGAAGAAGTTGCAGAACATATCAACAACTTTTACCTCGATAGCTTTTGCAATTTATGTCTTCCCGAGCGTGACTTTGCTGAAGTATTTATGCCCCTCTTGAAGTGAAATGAAGTATGGGATGAATAATTGCCATCGAAAACTTAGTGTCATTATTTTATGATGGCTATTGCAGAAGACAACTCTCAGAGAGAGAGAGAGAGAGAGAGAGAGAGAGAGAGAGAGAGAGAGACAGACAGACAGA
This sequence comes from Ptychodera flava, assembly GCA_001465055.1. NCBI lineage: Eukaryota > Metazoa > Hemichordata > Enteropneusta > Ptychoderidae > Ptychodera > Ptychodera flava. Next base: position 216,244 of record LD345035.1, read on the forward strand.
CAGACAGACAAACAGACAAACAGACAGAGCCATTTCCTAAATACGCAACGTCTTTATAATGAATCATAGTCGTTTTGTCTGTGAAAAATATTTACATAAGCATATCGATTAGAAACGTTTTCTACTATCAGTAGGAATATGTACATCACGGGCGTTGCCCTGTACTCACTGGTTAATCCCTCTCATAGTTCGTCGGATGTCAATGCAGTCAATTGTTACAGTGCTACTTGTGAATAGAATGTGTGAACAAAATGACAGTAATGCATCGTAGGTGATAGAGAGCGACGTGAACCTACAATCACGGAAGACAAGCCGTTCTGAGAGAAATGTCTGTGTAGAGAGATTTAATCAAACATCGAGTAAAGGCAGCTGCACTTAACGATTTCACAATGTGTCAGGTCACATGTCACAGAAGGAAACGGGGCATACATAGGATATACATTCATCTATTAGCCAGGACATCCCAGTAATATGAAGCCGATCTGTCAATTGACATTACAAAGAGGTCGATATGCCTCTGTAATTCCCATTGGTTGGCTCACCATTGTTTACAACAACCGTCAGACTTACGTTAAACGTGCGAAGTGACACGGGTTCGGAAAATTACAGAACTGAAAGTTCAAATAAAGTTACTGTGATGAAAATGATTCTACACTTTAGCTTCATTCGCTTACCCCAACTTATTTATCGCCTTGTTATTGTATGTCGACAATATCATCTAAATGTTTATTAACAAGACTATGTACATTTTCTGACCCGAAAACAACGCGTGCGTGATGATATTGTACTTTGCTGGCAGCTGTTAGCCGTAAACGAAAGTTTGCCATCCTAAAAGAATGTGCCCGTGATTATATTGCTGGCAACTATAAGCTCTAATCGAAGAACAAAAACATAGCTTTACTACTGCAAAATGATGTCTTATCTCTGAACTACCGGTGATGACAATTTTAAATTTCGAACTTTCAAAGCTATGTTCTTAAAACCAAAGATGATATGATTTCTTAGGCGTTTCAAAAGGAAATATTTTAACACCTTTTGACGTCAATAACACCTGATAGTGAATAGCAATGCCGAAAAACACCCAATCTGGAATCAATCCGCCCACCCGTCTTTGCTGTCTTGTTGGACAGTTATGAATCAAAATGTTTCCTTATTGGTTGCGCGTGGATCTCATGAATCTCCCCACTAATGTAAGCTAACTCTATTTTTAGTTTTTAATTCACATATTATGGTGTGTAGCAGTGTAATCTTAGACGAAACGTATCCCAACCTTTGCTTGACGCTCACATTTTAACTCCTGTTGAGCCTTGCTAGAAAATGATTTCAGAAGATGGGAGAGAAAGTCAGTGTCAAATGTCAACACTAAAGACTGAAAAAATTTCGAATTTACGTTTGTGTTTCCTTGTCGATATTTAGCCATACAATATTCACAATATCTGTACGCTCCGTTCCAGTCGCTAAAGAAATTCCGTGGCAACCAGCAAGGCTGCTCTTCATATTCTAATATCACTGGTCACACAGAGACAAATACCGTACTTGCCAAATAAATATCACTTAAATGTTTGGAGTTGGTTGCGATATACAAGCAAAATCTAGAATTTCAGCATATCTGGCAAACCTGTGACAGATTAATCTGTTCCTCGATGCAACTAAGGTTTATGCAAGTCCATAGCATCCATGAGCTTATTAGTTCAAAATTTTTGGTATTTCCGTGCTGAAGTCAATTTTAGTAAATGGTATTTGGACGAACGCTATAACACTTAAGCATGTAAATTTCTGCCCTGACAGGAAACCAGTGCATCCCAGACAATTAAAAAAACATCTCAGATTTGAAAGCTACATCCCTCAGAGGGGCGCTGAACCCAGATTTCATCCTGTTAATATCGATGTAATAGAGATGGGGTTAAGAATGTCATCCACATTTTGGCACAGGAAGCGTGATGACCGCTTGCTCTGCTTATACTTCATCATTGTACCCATTCAATGCGTATCATTCTATCTGTATACTACATCCTTCCTGCTTTCGCATTTCAAGATCTTGTTGAAATATGGTCTTTAAGGTTTCTCTTTCAGCCTTTACACCATCGGCGGAGACGTCTACCACATTAATCCGCGTTAATACGTATGTGTAAGAAATATAGAGGTACTTGTGTTTCTCTCTCCTTCGCCATCCCTTCATTATCATTTTCTTGAAAATACTCCTT
>LD345035.1:243130-274466 GCA_001465055.1 Ptychodera flava
TAATATAATATAATATAATATAATATAATATAATATAATATAATATAATATAATATAATATAATATAATATAATATAATATAATATAATATAATATGATATAATATTAGAAAAACTGAAATTTTCAAACCCCTAAAATGGTTACCATGGAAACATGGGGCAGTGAAATCGATAACATATTTGGTCTTTTCGACCAAAAATACCTTTATGGTGAAATTTTCACTGAAATTGAACCTATTATTATTCGCGTTATTATTTCTATATAATACTTATATTAATTATGATGATGATGATGATGATGATGATGATGATGATGATGATGATTAATATTATTATTATTATTATTATTATTATTATTATTATTATATGTTTAGGGGCTATAAGTATTATATAGAAATCTAGTAACAGTTCATTGAAGCTGTGGGAATAAGAGGTGTTGTTTATTTTAATTTTGTCAATAGGGGTGACTTCTAATTGTCGTACGTATATTCTCTGCGCCCAGTTAGGTGTTCCTTTAGACATCACTACCCTTATGAATATTCATATACATGGAAAAACTTATAGTCGCTGTGTCTGACAGCGCGTGCTCACAGCTGCTGAGCTGCACAAAACAAGGCACAGCGACTGTGAAGAGTCTATGCCCGTGTAATAGGCCTTGTAAACGTATCTTCAGCGTGGCATCTGTAGTTGTGGCAGAAACCATAAACCCTCTTCCTATACTGACGTTGTTGGTTTTATTTTGTTCATGTGCATTAAATGTAAGCAATCAAGGAAGTTTTGGGATGGAAATAGAGCAAAGGCATGAGTTTCCGCGAGATCTGTGCTACAAATATAACTTTACGCATGCGCACTCTTTTGCCAGTGTAGTCTGCCAATATGAGCATGCGCAATTGATTGAACGTGCGCGTGAATATGCAGTCTGTACACTACGTCTCGTGCTATAATCATGTCGTTCAGCTTTGCATGTTGACAAAAACTGGAATTACTGTAGACAATACTTTTCAAGACACCACAAGTGAGTCTCTAAGGTAACAAGTAGGACGTTTAGGAAATCCTTTCAGAAAGTTCACGCTGCCTGTGGCCATTTTGTGGAGTATAAGTTTATAGTTATACGTACCTGGAGCGTACGGTATACAGTATTTCTACTGTACAGTGTACATATTGCCGGATAATATGTGATGGAATTTTGTGTTTCACGTCATTCAATCATTCAGATGGAAATGCAGCCCTTCTCCAAACTTTGAAAAAACAGGGTGACAGATTTGGAATGCTAACTCTTGTATATCAAGAATGACGTAATTCAATGAGAAGACATTTGTATTCGAGCACGGCTACAGTTTTTGATTCGAGAACTCTCATCATGGACCATGGTTGTATTCAACAATCGAGAGGGCTAGGGTGAGTCGAACTTTTTCCTATGTCCATGTAGTACATGTGCAAAAATAAGCGAATCCACAGGCCTTTGGCGAATCAATAAATGCGTTTTTCACCAAGGTGGAAGGTTGAAAGATCCGTCCGCCTCTTTGGGACGAGGTAGATAAATGCAGTTAAACCCAGCTGGGCACATAACGTAATGTGACTTTGTTCTGATAATTTCGAACACGACCGGCCGGAACTTTGCAACAAAGTTTCAATATCTGAACTGACGTACTTGAATGACAGGCACAGGAAACGATGGCCAATAAAAACGCATTCTCGTTGCATTTTGATAATAATGTATCAATCACAATTACACAGAAATTATGCCTCCTCTCGGCAGAAGGGCCATGGCCAATTTTTAGCTCTGCTACAGTATGTCTCAGTGCTGAAAAGGCCATGTTGTTGTCAGGTTGTCATGGCGACTTTTAAAATTTGCATACAACTCTGAGAGTGAAACGGGTTGTTTATAGGTCACAAAACTTTTGAGTCCCACTGTCGCCCACTACACCTGTTTCCTTGGGTATAAAAGGTGTGCAAGTATACACATCAAAAGACTAGAAAAGTCACTTCATTGGCAGAATCTCGTAAAATAGCTTATTCTTGTCTGGTTAACGAAAAAAGATACCCCTGATCTAAAATATGTATTGTTTTAAATAAAAAAACTGTGGTTACCTAAATGGTTACCATGGCAACATGAAACAAAAATGAACATGAGTTCATGGTGTAATAAATACACTTAGGGGAGCATTATATAGTTACTGGGAGTAACTGGAATTGGAAAAACTTTGAAATTTTAAAACTCAAATAGGTTACTATTGAAACACAGGGCAGTAAAAATGGATATCATGCTTTGTCTTTCTAACCCAAAATAACCCTTTGGTATTATATTTCTATTGATTACTGGATTTTTACACTGGATATTTGGTCTTTCTAACCCAAAATATCCTTTTGATACAACATATTCTGTTGGTTACTGGATTTTAGGTGGAATCTTTGAAAAACTGGTAATTTTTACTCCTGAATGGTTACCATGGAAACATCTCACATTAAAATGAGTGTGATTTTTTTGGTGTGCTAACAAGAAAAACCCTTATTATCATTTTTTTTTACATCAATCAATAGTTATTTAATAGGAATTAGGGAAAAAGTAACATTTTTTATCCCAAAATAGTTGCCATGGCAACTCGAAACATTAAGATAAGTCTGGTTTTTGTGTTCTCTGACCCGAACTCCCCCACTAGGTAATTTTCATATCAATAAAAGTAACTTTTCATTGAATATTAGAAAAACTAAAATTTTCAAACCCTAAAATGGTTACCATGGAAACATGGGGCAGTGAAATTGATATCATATTTGGTCTTTTCGATCCAAAGTATGGTGAATTTTCACGGAAATTGAACCTATTGTTATTCGTGTTATTATTTCTATATAATACTTATATTATATTATATTAATTATTATTATTATGAACTTTATCATTATTTATTTATTCATTTTAAAACGGTAATCCGAATACAATACAACTACTGTGCCAGAGTTTAGAAGCAAAAAATACATAACCAAATCATCACATATACCAAAAAATATTTGATATGGGTGAGAAGAAAATGTCGCACACAATAACATGCTTATCTAGATCAGAGTCTTCACTTCGATATTTATGGAAAGATAACCAAATGATTCTGATTTAAACGTCCACAAGGCTTCATAGTCTCGGATAAATAGGGGAATAGAATTCATTTTTTTGTAGGTCGATCAACATATCTTTAACTCATGGTTGTCCAGAACCCTGGTGGGTAAAGGTTACAACTACTAATGCAACGAGTATTTGAAAAATCATTTCTGAGATAGGTCGGCTCAATGCACTTATCTAGCTTGATGCGAGGTCATTTAAAGCTCTGGGCCTCAAAACAGCCACTAAACATTAATCAATTGGCAACCAATTCAAACTTACAAAAACTTTTCGAGAAGGAAAAGTCGAGTCAACTTAAAGAATTACTCTGCCGGCCCTCATCTTGTATTTTTATAATCTTTTGAGATCTGTATAGAGATGTGTTGGCCAAAACAATGCAAAAGTAGTCAATTAGAGACAAGAACAAAGCGTTATATACGGCTAGTTTTCAATCGGGTTCGAACCCACAACATACGGCATCAGTCGCCTAGCGGAGAGGCCACAGAGAGAACCGCTCAGCTAAATCCCCACTCTCAATAAATAGTGGTTCAATAGCCGGCTAAGTTGTTACATTTTTCTGACTGAGACCGCTCCACACATTATAGAGTTCATGAAGCACTCACTCCAGTCACTCACGCATGCTCACTTTCACACATCGCACATACAAACTTTATCGATGCGAAGCAACGAATACATCGCTTTAACCGGGCGAAAGATAACTTCGGGGACAATTCTGTCCACCAGCAGAGCTACCAACCCAGAGTAGAAAATACGGCTAGTTTTCAATCGGGTTCGAACCCACAACATACGGCATCAGTCGCCTAGCGGAGAGGCCACAGAGAGAACCGCTCGGCTAAATCCCCACTCTCAAAAAAGAGTGGTTCAATAGCCGGCTAAGTTGTTACATTTTTAGCTCACGTGTGTAAACACGTGGGCTATTGTCATAGCGATGTCTGTCTGTCTGTCCGTGTGTGTGTGTTAGTGTGTGTGTGTGTGTGTGTGTGTGTCTGTCTGTCTGTTTACACGATAACTCAGAAACGCCAGAACCGATTCAAGTAAGATTTGGTACACAGGTACCATATGCTACTTGCAAGAACTGATTAGATTTTGGTTAGTGTGGCTTGCATATTAATGAAGTTATGCAATATCGTTTTTTTCCGTACAATGGTTTCCCTATGGAGACGGTAATGACAGTGTAGACATATATCAAGAAGTACAGCACAAAATTTCATGAAACTTTTCACAGATGACAATCTTAGAATATTATGATGATACTGTGAGTGTCATGTCAATCATCTTCTCATTTGCATATTTAATGAACTTTTGTTATTAGTGAGATAACTCTAAAATTCCTGCACCAAACTTGATGATACTTGCAACAAATATTGATCTGATATATATCTAATTATACTTAGAAGCATTAGGAAGTGTCAAATTAATAAATAGCTCATTTGCATATTTTATGAAGGTCTATAATTAGTCATATAACTCCGATATAACTTCACCAAATGTGATGAGGTCTGCTGCAGATACTGATCCGACTGATATCTAACTGTAGTGTAAAGCATTTAATAGTGTGAAATTAATTAAGGGTTCATTTGCATATTTAATGAATTTTGTAATTATGTATATTACTGAAATTACGGCACCCAAGTCAGTGAATTAGGTACAGATAACGATTTGATAAATATCTAATTGTACTGAGAAGCATTTGGCAGTGTCAAGTTAACAATAGGTCATTCGCATATTTTATGAAGTTTTGTAATTAGTGATATAACTCCAAAATAACTGCACCAAATGTGATGAAATCTGCTGCAGATACTGATCCGACAGATATCTAATTGTGCAGTAGAGCATTTAGTGTGAAATTAATTAAGGGTTCATTTGCATATTTAATGAATTTTGTAATTATGTATATTACTGAAATTACGGCACCCAAGTCAGTGAATTAGGTACAGATAACGATTTGATAAATATCTAATTGTACTGAGAAGCATTTGGCAGTGTCAAGTTAACAATAGGTCATTTGCATATTTTATGAAGTTTTGTAATTAGTGATATAACTCCAAAATAACTGCACCAAATGTGATGAAATCTGCTGCAGATACTGATCCGACAGATATCTAATTGTGCAGTAGAGCATTTAGTTGTCTTAAGTTAATTAAGGGTTCATTTGCATATTTAATGAACTTTGTAATTAGTGATATTACTCCAAAATTACAGCGTTAAATTTGATGAAACTTGCTACAGATGCTGATCTGATAAATATCCAATTGTACTGAGAAGCATTGAGCAGTGTCAAGTTAATAATTAGCTCATTTGCATATCTCATGAAGTCTTATAATTAGTCACATAACTCCGAAAAAACTGCATCAAATGTGATGAAAACTGCTGCACATACTGATACGACAGATATCTAACTGTGTTGTAAAGCATTTAGTAGTGTAAAGTTAATTAAGGGTTCATTTGCATATTTAATAAACTTTGTAATTAGGTAATAACTCTGAAATTTCGGCACCAAAATTTTGTGAAGCGTGCTACAGATATTAATTTGATAAATATTTAATTGTGCTATGAATCACTGAACAGTGTCAAGTTAATTTAGGCTAAGGGTTTATTTGCATATTTAATGAACTTTGTAATTAGTGACATTACTCTAAAATTACAGCATTAAATTAAATAAAACGTGATACAAATGTTGATTTGATGGATATCTAATTGTCCCATAAAGCATTGAGCAGTGCCAAGTTAATTAACAGCTCATTTGCATATTAAATAAAGTTTTGTAATTAGTGATTAAACTCTGAGAGTACTGTGCGAAGATGAAAAAAAACCTGCTACATATAGTGATAACATATATCTCAATGTTCTGTGAAGCGTACTACTATTGATGAACCTGTTGTAAAACACGTTAGCATATTCAGTTCATATCTGGTTCTGACTGAGACCGCTCCACACGTTGTAGAGTTCGTGAAGCACTCACTCCAGTCACTCACACATGCTCACTTTCACACATCGCACATACAAACTTTATACTAACAAAAAAAAAATTATTTTGAGAAAACGGGCGTTGTCGTCTTAAATTCTTAGAATTGCAGACAAGTTCTTGCATAAATTATCTATTTGATCATCCCAGCTTAAAATGTTGTGTATTTGAACACCCATCTAGTAATCTTTAGCAGCACCACTGTCAATGAGAGTATCATTGATATGAACGTGAAATGAAATATCAGAGTCGTCTAAGCGAGACACTTCTGGACGAGAGGCAACATATGATGTACTTGGTTTTTGGTGTTCATTATCATGCTGTTGTTAACACTCCGGAGACAAGAAAAGTACGGACATCGGCAAAGATATAAGCTTCCCGTTAATTAAGATCAAAATCGGATCCCTTAAGTGCACCGCACGTAACCGACAAAATAGTGGAATGTACACGTAAAGAGTTAACAAATTGATTTCTTTACGTAAGATATTGAAACCGCTTCTTAGTGAAAAACCAGAAAGCCAGAAAGCTGTTAAATGAGCAGTAAACACCTTGGTAACATTCTTATGATAAGTTGGCTTCTCACCCTCTTACAGATTGCAAGCACTTTGTGAACGACAATTATTATAAGACAGAATATCGTTAATAGAATGCCAAATAATAGAATAATTAGTATTTTTTTCTGAAAATATCACGATAGTACTATTGTTTTGCATGAGAAATCGTGTGTACAACTCTGTTTCTTTACAGCAACCAATCACTTGGGGATTTGGATAAGGTAGCATTTACGAGATGATAATTTCTACATGGATAGGATCAAGAATGGCCGGAGTGAACCATTGCGGCTGTTTCTCTAAACTGTGGTTTTCTTTGCTTCAGCAGAGACAGTATTTTCTTCATCGATCAAACCTATCAGTTCATTAATGACAGTATTCTTTTCAACGTAAATCTCTCAGTGAAAACCGGAGTAAAGTTGTTTTCCAAAGGTAAAAATGTACAACACATTTGGTCTCTAGTTTTCTAAATAATCAATAGTTTCACACTAAGTGTTTGGTAGCCTTGTTGAAGAAAAAAATGGTACAAAAGTAGAACGCAGGGAAAAAGTGAGGTACTCCTAAGAGAAATTCAGCCTCGAAAGGTCTGCTTTCTTCTGAACAGGGAATCGCCATTTTAATCTCAGCGTTGGTGAAGATTTAAGGCAGTAGTTGTCTTGTAGACACTGCAACCAGGGCAATAAATACACATCCATGCTATCTTTAATTACGGACAAGAATAATACATATACATAATAATTTCAGAAATTTTAAAGCAAAGCGCTTGGTTGACTATGTTACAGGGTCAACATATGATTTCTCTAACATTACTCTATTAAATGATAAAAAAACAGGTATTGAGCTACTATGTGCTGGGTGTTTCTATTGATAAATATTATTCCACAACTTTCAGTAAGACTGTAAAGCATATTCATGCAACATGGATTTTATATAAGTGACTATTTTAATGATTACTTAATTATCCTTGCCGCACTAATATTCCTTGAAGGTACGTAAAAAAGTCATGGTGATGTGAAAGAGTCATTTGTCCGAATATCATTCATTCACTAAACAAGAGCTGTTTGTACAAGAGTTATCCGCATTAATAAGTGCTTGTCATACAAATTAGAAACAGAATACCTTTTCTGTAGGACAAGTTTCATGGTTAGACACATAACCCCCAAAGTGTTTTCTCGTCGGAGACAGGAATACGGCTAGTTTTCAATCGGATTCGAACCCTGCCCTATCGCGGAATATTGCATTGTTTATACTTTGTTAATGGTAGGGGAACACTATGGGATTGTACAGATGTTTAAGACATTTCAATTCCTTGTTGTGCATGATCACCATAGTTTGACTCTGTGGAACTCAAGTTGATTGTTTCTCTTTGGGCAACATAGTCTAAATTTGAGGTTTGGTTTGGTTGACAACAGGTAGGAGCTCCCATGTTAACCATGTTGTCACTGTCCTGTGGGTCAATATCCAGAGATTCCTTCAAAGTCGGTACGGTTAGGTTAGTTGATGTCTCAATTCTTTGAGCTTCCATCTGCTTTTCTTCAGATGTATTACCTTCTTTAGGAATGTCTAGGATAGAATGAAGATCAATTATATTGTCACTGGGTGGATTATTATTGTTGATCGCTCTGGTTGGAAAATAACTGTCATTCTGGTTTGAATCCATAGCAAGCTTTTTATGCAACTGAGATTGAACATAATCAGAAATATCCGTTCCATTGTTAGACGCTGTATTTGATTTGCCATTACCAACATCGTTGGGCTGATCAGGTTCAAACGTCGGATTATCATTTTCCCAACTACCGGAAGAGAAGTCTTGTACACCAAGTAGGTTGTCAAGATCTAAGCCCATTAGTGGGCCGATACACTGAATTGGGTTTATTTCGACCTCACTGTTTAAAGACTCATTCCAGTCATCTTTGACTTTTGGAGATTGGTTGGTATCAAACTTGCAGGAATTTACACCAATGGATTCTTTGAGATGAGAAATCACGCTAAATTTATTTTCGAATGTATCAATCATTCCTACTCTGTCTGAAGTAATGTTTCCATCTCCATATTGAACACCACTGTTGTCACTTCCCGCTGGCATATGTTGTAATCTTTCACTCTCCTCAGCTTCACCACACATATGTTGAGACATGCTGCGAGTCTCATCTGAACTGCAACTGGCTTGTTGTGTATCCGCACCAACATCACCACCACCAGCACTCATAAATCTAAGTGTTGCATAGGTATTCACTCCATTTGAACTGTCATTTGGTGATCTTAAATTTTCACTACTGCGATCTAAAAAGTTTCCTTCTATCAGTTCTATATCTGTAGTGCTAGAGTTGTCATCAGGAGTTGGTGGTGATATCAGGATATCTTCCAATGGTGGTAAGGGAACATTTTCTGACGTCCCTTTTATGATATTTGCAGAAGAGTGATCAAAGTTATGGCTTTTACCATTGGTATCAGTTGAAGGGGAAGACTCTGTTACGCTAGCTACAGATATGCTAGCATTGATGTGGTATGTTGAGGTTGATGTTAATGTGCCGTTTAGTGTGTCATACTGGAACGATTCGTCATAGGAGGGGGCAACTGGTCTGTCATTGAGCACACCATCCTAAAGAGAAAATAAGAAAGATACCCTTAACTTCTAGATACACTCCATAAGAAAAAAACATTAAATATGATGGTCATATTATCACATATTAGCACCGTTTGTTCAGTGTAGTATTTCTCACCAAATCAAATATCAGAGACACTTCTGTAAATTAGAAGGAGTAATACACTTGAACATAACTATAATGTTTCTCTGTTTGATGGAGCTGCCCAGCAGCATGTTACGATATTCATTGCTGGTTGTGACACAAACTGTTTTCATAGTGAACAAATATTGCAAACTATGTGTTAAATACATCCGGAATCCAATTAAACAAAATGCTTCTGAAACTTATCTGAGTCAAACTGAAACTAAATTAGTGGAGACCTCCCGAAAAAAGAAACTAAGCATGGTTTTTGCAATAACAATGATAAGTTAGTTCTTCTGCTGAGAGCAGTTTAGAGAGGGTTTGGCCCTGCTAAATTAATTATCCAAGTTATTCCTAGTAAAAACTAAAATTCTTCTTTATCTACCCTGTACATCTCGTTAGGGTATCAATTTGGATATTCCCCAGTGACAGCCGCCAAACACTCAGTAATACATTATTAGTTTAAGCTGTTTACATGGGAAGTAAAAGAGGCAGTAGCCTGGCAAATGTATAGTATGACAACAAGGACACAGTTTACCCAAAAGGTCCATTGGCATTTATTCCATTTCAAATAAAAGGTATCTGTCAGTCGTTTTTTACAGTGTTTCTGTCATGCACTAACCATACAATATAGCTTTTTCTCACCATGTGTTCTCTGAAATCCTGCCTCCTAATTGACTTGAAGCAATGTTCATAAATAAAAACTCGGTGCTTACGACAGTAATACAAAGTGCAGAAACACAATATCATCAAAGGAACCAATACTGAAGTCACTATGATAGCCCCGTTCCCATCTGCGAAAACAATGAGAAATTTAATTCCAACACGACATCAATGTGTAGGATTTACATTAAATATGTCGTTGTTAATTGTAGAATGTGACATAAGTCTTAGGGAATATAAATTACTTAACTTATTAAAAAGGAAACCCTCTAGACGGCAATTGTGTATATGTACTATCAGTAGTTTTGGCTTATAATACTCGAGATATCCTAACATGACATCGGTCATTATCTAATGGCGGAGCTGAAACTTTTTATTTTGAAACTTTTAAAACTAACAGTATAACATATAAGAAGTAAGGTTTTCTTTACAAGTATTGACTATATCATATACAGTACGTGAGTGGAAACAGCAAGTTCAACGAAAAAGGATTGCTTCACCGCTCAACATCATGTTTTCAATGTCTCACGTCACTTCCAGGTCTCAAGAACTCAAGCACGAACATAGTAACATTAATTGGAGTTAAATAGATACTTTAGAGTTTTTAGCCAAATTATTCTACTATAATAGAAGTTATCATTAATCCACTACATCTTTCATAGACATGTGGACAATCAAGAATCTTAATAATAGGAAGAAGAGTGGTGAGTGCAGCAGCGTGAGGTCGCTTTTGTCTTTTACACGCTCAAGAAGTGTTAAGGGGAGAATTATTCTCTACAGAAAACAAGAAGACATGACGCGATAGTTCTTAAAGTCCATATATTACCTGATTTTGTTTACTTTGAACTTAATACTGTTGTTTAGTTAAAAAGCCATAATACCCAAATCATTAAAAAATATTTCTGGTATCCATTTCTAAAATATTATATTTCATACATAAAACACTCGAAATACAGGTCCTCAGAAAAAATCTGAATTCATATTGGCCGCGAAATGGTCACGTGACATGACGTCATTGGAGGCCATCAGTGCAGTGTGCAGTGTCCATGTCACGAAATGCGTACGACGGTACGGTACAGTATCTGGTATGTATCAATGAGTCGGAGAGCCCGCGTACCCGGTCCGGCTAGGCTCCACTATGCTGTGAAGATCGGTGGAGATATACGAATCAACCTGACTCCATTACGAAATTAGTAATCCTGCGATACAAACAAATATTGTCAAGAGAAAAAACTTTCACAGATCGTTTTTTGGTCTTTCAAATTATCAGCAACATGATCAACAAGGAATGAAGGTTCACGGAACTAACGCAGCGCGCATATCAGTAGTTATTTCCGGAATGCGGGAAGGTCGTTTGCTGAGCCAGTACCGTCGGATAACTTTGGAGAAGCAGATCAAGACTCCGGCGACGATGATTATATTCAAGTTCGTGACGGACAAAACGGCCCCGGGGTCACTACAGTTGCGGGGAAGGTGACGATGACTAATTGTACCAGTAAACTTCCGACACAAATAACGTGTATGCACAGTGCACTGTGCATACAGCAGTGTAGGTTTATTTTACGTCCATGACACAGTGGACAACAACAAGGGAAATAAATAAGGCCAAAGTAATTAAATTCTTTGTTTTGCGTCCACTCTAAATGGGAAGAGGTACGCGTCCAAGCGGCTGAAAAACACACACAAGAAAATTAACACAATGTAATTTGATTGCAGCACATAAAAACTGTAACAAAAGTTTAGTTCAGAAAAGCTAAGCGGCTATGTCCTAAACTTTCCTATTCAAATACACTGTGTGTGTTTTTCATGAAAACCTTTAAAACCCAAGCGCGTGGGGACGCAAAACAAAGAATTAAATTACGTTGGCCTAAACGTGGATAATTATCATACTCCGTAATTTGTGGTTTCATTTCGTTGTTTATTACATAAAAATGTCAGAAATGATCTTTTAAGCGTTTTTAAAACAAACGGCATACACAAGACATCTTAGTGCGATGCCGAATTCAACGTGGCGCGTATACCGGGTGCTCTCTTCTCGTTACGCGGGCTTGTTAGTCAGACTCGTATCGGCATCTGATGACAGACAGAGTTATGAATTCGAGTTTCACACAGCAGCTTTCAGAATGTTTCGTTTGGGCATATTTATCATAAAATCGAAGCCCTAAATGATACTTATTACTACCTATCCATATCTGTGTTTCCCGGTCGTGAAGGCTCGGGTGAACCTGGATCTGAAGGTATTTCGTCGCTTGGTCTATATCTATAGCCGATTGATCCGCAGGCTGGGGAGATACCTCGCACCTCGCTGGCTCAAACCTATACGGCCGTGGCCCTGAATTTCCTGAACAATAGTCATGTACCGTAAAGCCCAAGACTCCCCATTATCATCTGAATCATACACTCCGAGTCAAAAAACTATCTCTTCATTCGCGCTAGCGGAGTTTAAATTTGACGCCATTGTTGATTGTGTATATACAGGAGGCATAGGTCGATTGCACAACAATGGCCTCACGTGACTTCACAGGTTGGAGCGTGGTTAAAACTGAGATTAGCAAGATTTCATTTATTTATCAACAGAAATGAATAAAATGACACCAGCATTTGACACATGACTCCAATAAGAGTTTATAGTAAAAATAAAATAGAAAAATATATTTTCATAGGTAATATATGGACTTTAAATGACGTGCGCGATGACCAGATCTCTCTTGTTTCGCCTTAGTCTGTTAGTATCTTAGTAGGTGTTACTCTTTCATGTTTGTTGATTCATTTGTATATCGTTGAAGCCATTTTTTCGTGTGAATGACTGCACATCACAAGATTAAAAAAAAAGATTTACTCGGCTATTTTTCAGCGGATGCACTTGATGTATAGCTATACATACATACATACATACATAGATACATAGATACATAGATACATAGATACATACATACATACATACATACATACATACATACATACATACATACATACATAGATACATACATACATACATACATACATACATACATACATACATACATACATACATACATACATACACACACACACTTTTGTCTTTGAAATGTTCAAGGAGGTTGTAGGGGTAGAAATATTTTCTACCGAAAAGAAATCAGCATATGTTTGTATCAAAAGCATGCGTTGTCCGTTTGCAAAATAAGGAAAATGCAACCATTTAGGTGTGAACATAGTTCTGATTTGGGAACTAGAAAAGGGCAGTGCTACAGGCAGTTATCATAAGTGGGTAAAACTGCTATAGAAAAATAGTTACACAGAAAATGTGACACTATATAATCAATTATTTATTTGTTAAATTGTTCATTTCAAAATATTAAAACTACATTCAAACTGATAAAAAATAAAAGTAATTTTCTATTTCTCATCCTATAAAATGGAAAAGGCTTAACATTCATATCAGACTGCATTCGTTTTCCTCGTTATTAAAGTCAATTTCAAACCACTTACCATGGAGTCTAACTGTTGTTGACCTTGGTTCACTTTCGTCTGTGCTATCGTATCCTTTGTAAATGTTAGCCGAAAGTGAAACTGTATATTCAGTGCCACTAGGTAAATGAGTAATGTGGGCATACTGGTCAGTCACGTCTGTTTCACCTTGATGGAGTTCGCTTGTGTACCTGACATTGTAACTCTTAATACATTCATCATTGTCAGGTCTTGCCCATGTGACATTGAAGGATGAAGAAGAAGTTTCAAATGCTGAAACATTGAGTGGTGCATCCCTGGCTGTAAATGAGACATATATACATAAAATAAATGTGGTTTGATTAATAGTCGTTGTCTTACTTAACTTAAATGGTGATGGATTTTTAAGGAGTGTTCTGGACTTGTTCTCAAATTCTAATGGAATCGAGAAAAAAGCGAAATGCAAGTACAGTAAGACTGAATGGCATCCATCGTTCGTAAATTTCAGTAAAAAGACTACCTTTTGAATGTATATCTTTACAATTTGAGGTTCAAACCTAATTATCATTTTTCGAAAATAACCGTTCTAGTTACATAGTCAATACACAATATGTCACTTGCATGTAATAAATGCAAATAGGCGAAATAGGTAAGAGAAAAAAAACAGTCAATAATTAGTAGGACCAATGAAAAACAAGACGGGGCGTGATTTGATAAGTACGTAGACGGCAGGGAATTAATTGCTTAAATGGGTAATTTGAAGTTTCAACTACTGATACGTACTAGATAAACATATTTCATACAAGAATCAACACGGCAAACAAATGTAATACATAACAATGCCATGGCGGGATTATAGTTAGGTAATGATTTGGTGCGACCTTTAACAGTAAAGTAATTAAAATAACTCTGGACCCTCTCCCTCTAGTATGCAATAAGTTTCGTTTGTCCCTAAGTGGTAATCGTTACATCGGGGACCAAAATCAGTGATTTACAATGTCACCGTCGTTTCTCTCATTTAATAGGCATACCACGATTGCAAGAATATGATTTAGCAGTTGCCATTTTTGTTAATCCGTGAAAATTGTCAATACGAACAGAAGCATGCATGGTGCTACTCAAATGTATTCATACTGCTTAATGTAATCACACAATCTCTTCTATATTTTACTCAATGATAGATAAATTAGTGCGAAGAAAAACAAGAAAACGCGGGTCATCAGACTAACTTCCCACGTGCTACCTGTTAACAATAAATATATTTTTTCCGGGTTTTGTATGATTGTTAAAACAATTGATTCCGATGTGGTCTATACATGTTCGTAAAAAATAGAAACCCAAAAGAGATGTAGTGATTTTATTCATCATTGCATTTGCTTACGAAAACCCTTAAACTGTATTCAATAGTGCATAATTAATCAACCATGCAACCTCTGCCTTCTCTATCTAAAGATACAAAAACATACATTTAATAAGTGAGCATTTTGATTTTCATTCGAAAAAATGTCATTTCATATAAGTTGTGAAAATCATATTTTGAACCGCTTTTATATTTTAATATATTAATTATATTCATTGTGTATTGTATTGCAAAATATGAAGAATATACTTCACTCTTCAACCCTTCCATCGATGTTTCCCTTCTGCAACAGGGATTATCATTGTTTTCTCAAATCATATGGATATACATAAAATAAAAATAATCAATGATATAAACCATTATCATACATGCTGTGCCTGTATTGCCATTCTTCTATTGTTCAGACTGTACTGATATGAGCCCATATTTTAACTAGTGAAAATACGAATTATATTTTCACTGTAACCGAACTACTTACAGCGACGCTTACGCGTGACCTTCGCTGTATGCATGACCTCCGTTGGTATATGTACATATAAAACAGCTGAGCGAATAAGGCAAATGACAATCCGAAACGTCATTATGATTATGGTCAAAATTCTGTTGTTTGCAGTCACTTCATGGGCATTGCACTTAGGCACGAGTACAGTTGTGCCAAAAACATACAAACAAACGTATTGAAAATTTGTATAATTTGCCGACACCTTCAATTCACGGCCGGTCCCGTGGCGGTGCACGGTGCAGTGTTTTCGTGTCGTCTACGCTGCTGAAGATTACACCATGGATGTATGATTACACGTAATGATATCGGTTGAAAGAGCATCATGATAGAATCGCTTTACGACAAGTTTCCTGTTGATGAGCTTAAAGTATCTGGGCGGTGAATTACATCGTTTACAGTCGTAAATGAGCCACGAAAATCCAACCGCACTGAAAATACTCGCGACTGACAAGGTTGAAGGTGCACATGATATTTCCGATTTGTACCTGTCAGTGCACAGGTCATAATCGTGTCTGGTGGCACCGATGCCGTGCGGGTTTCAGATACAATGTACAATCTAGGGAAAGTCAAACTTTCGCTTAGGTTGTTAAAGGAAGTTAAGTTCTACTTAGGCAAGCCAGGAACGAAAATATACGAGCAGACGACGGAGATACTTTTGAATTTGAAATGTTTTATTCGTACAGCAACAAAATCACGAACGAGTTACGACACTACAGCTTACAGTGTACTCACTTCATGTTTTCACTAATCCGCTTACTGAGATGGTAAATTCGGCATATTTGACGTCTGGGAACATGTATACTTCTTCGAGATAAACTGACTGGTACGGGTATTATATCCACTGTATGTGCATTCATAGATGTCACAGAGCTGCTTGCTCTCTGTGCTCTCAGCTGTTCATACTCGATAGAGTTTGAGCGTGGCGCGAGTATTTTGACCCGATTTTCGCGGCCTCATAACTTTCACGCAGGGATGAGGTTATGTATCAAAACACGAAAACACACCCATTTTACAAACTACCGCCTATATTTTACATCCACCGTCATTTTAAACTAAAAATAAATCTTCTTCAAATTGTGAAAACCTGTGTCGACATCGTAATATCTAAATTGTTTGCTTTAAAAGTGCTCCATAAACCCTCCTTTGAAGTGGAATGGCCCAATAGCGGAATAATATCAAGAAGTGATACGGTTGTCGTCACTCCTTTGCAACCAACTTTTTATAAGTACAGCCTGGAGGAAGCAAGGTCGATTTCAAGTTGATTTCGTCGCTAATTTCGGAGCTTCTGTAGGAAAACAGTTATAACCAAAGCATGCATGTATGATAAAGGGGTTATTACACGAAGTTTGGGCGATACCGCGTCGTATTCGAGTGATGTGTCCGTATTTTGACGAGTTGCGCAGCAACTGTCAAAATACGGACACATCACTCGAATACGACGCGGTATCGCCCAAACTTCGTGTAATAACCCCTAATTATCTAACCATACGAATATACCATCCTAGTCTCTACAAAGGCATGGTTAAAAATAAAAGATTAGGTCATGTTAGGAACAGGGACGAGAACGGAACATGGGAACAAGAAGAGATCTTTCAAAATTCTCACCACGCAAGATACTTAGCACCTGAACCTTCATATTTGCTGACACGTTCGTGGTTTAGCATTGAAACATGTGATTTGGTCTCTCTTTACTATTGGCAAAAATTAATCATGGTTTGCCTAACAGAGGCATTGATTACATGTTGATAGCATGCATTCTGAAGTGATGAATATCTAAACAGTGAGTCTCTTTCATTAAAAGTCGCACGATAGAAACTGTGCTCCCATATGATCAGAGTAGGTAAAAATACCAACTTTGAAAGCTGTTGGACATGGAATGTCAATGGCGAAGATAGATTGGCCAAAATACCAAATTTGAACCAAAATGTATATATGCAACTTTTACAATTGTTCGTTCATATCTGATAACACGGCTAGATTTCAATCGGATTCGAACCCACAACAGACGGCATCAGTCGCCTAGCTGAGAGGCCACAGACAGAACCGCTCGGCTAAATCTCCACTCCCAAAAACGAGTGGTTCAATAGCCGGCTAAGTTGTTACAGTTTTCTGAATGAGACCGCTCAACACGTTGTAGAGTTCGTGAAGCACTCACGCACGCATGCTCACTATCATACATCGCACATACACACTTTATCGAAGCGAAGAAACGAACATATCGACTTTAGTCTGTTACGCACACACATTGAAGTCAATTCATCCTTTTTTCAATGGAATGGATGGGATATACAAATGCTATTTAATATTTATATTAAATCATATGAAAAATTATTGGATAATTGTCAAACATACCAACTTTGACATCATCAAGTCGGATTGGTTTTGCGCTTCCCGTGCAGCCGGCAGAATTGCAGGTGTACACATCAATGTTGAGGGACTTCCATCTCGACATATCCTCTAGCATCATCGAGGAATCACTTACATTTCTTTCAATAACAGTAACATTGCTTTGAGTATCTTCATACCAGAATTGAATTTCATATCTTAGTAGTTTACCTTGCCAGTACTGTTTCTGTGGAACCTATTTGAATCATGATGAGTATTTGAATTATTTCATCATTCTTATTGTGGTAGTTTGACATTTTATAAATTAACTGAATCCATCATATATTTTTCCTATGAAATATTGATTCACACCTGTATGTAGACTCTACAGCAGTAATCTTATATTGAAGTGTGCAACAGAAAAATGTTTAGGGTATTACCAAACACAGTAGCGAAAGAAGTTAAGAAATCTAAGGTAACAGTAATTCTTGGAGAGATTGGTAACCCTATTTTTGTATAAAGTAATACTGTGACGACAACATTTTGAAGCATGAACTCCCTTGTGTTCGTCTACAGAGATGCATGGACGAACACATTCACAGAGACTTACTTCAACACAGACCCGAGCTTTGTCGTCTGCAAAAGGAGAGAAGTAGGACTTGAACTTAGATTGGTTTATAAACTCACCTCCCATGATATGCTAATGTTCTTTTTATTGGGAGAATAATCACAGTCATGGAATTGCCAATCTTTACTCAGCGTCACTCCTTTTACTGGAGCTGAAAAAAATCATTATTGCACTCGGATTGTAATAATTTTTTCTAAAAAATCTTTGAAGTCGTATGTTCTTAATGTGCTGTACATCACATAGTTATGTTGCACACGCATAGCTTTTTGAAGATGTTTAATATAGCATATAGTACAAGAAACTCTTTCGGCATAGAACGGTGCCAATATCAATTTCTCCTATTTGATAACAATCGCTTGATATAAAAGTGACCATTGAATAAATCCTTCACTGGCCTGTATTGTAACAACACGTATATACCAGTTGGAAAGCTTTGAGTTCAGTCAACATGTATATAAATTTGTCATAATTGTTAAAAAAACATAACAATGTCCTAGGAATTGTGCATATAATCTTTGAAGGTCATAAGTACCTTATTTCTTTAAAAAAAACGGTTTAAAATCAAAATTAATTTTTAGGATGATAACGTTGCTAATTTCAAACTACGATGATAAAATTATCTTTAGGATATATGATACAGACTTTGTTTTACTAAAAATCTATGTACACATCGTGGTCTCTTACTGAAAAAAATGTTCTGGTTAAACGAGGTGATGGTAATTGAAACGAATTGTATTATTAATAAGAACAAATTTGAAACATCAGTCGAGAGGTTCTGAATGTCGACTGTGCTCACCTTCACCCATATTATGAATTACATGGACAATACGTAGACATTCAATATTTTCAAATTTACAATTCGCCATCCTCATAACATCAATGTCAGTCAGTTTTTCATTAAAAAGATGTTAACACCTGTGAGAGCTCGCAATCAAGTTCAATAGCAATTCAGCGAGAAATGTGTGAGAGTTAAATTGCAGTCCGTTGGAACATGCAAACAAACTTTTATATCTGGTTTCTAGTTGAGAAGAAAATTTTTGATCAAAAAGTAAACGGTAAAAACCCCTGTAACAAGCCCATATGCACATTTGGGACCAATTTACTCATTGGAACGAAACCTGTCCATCATTGAAAATGTATCTTCAAAATTAGTACCACCAATACGCACGGGATAATGGTGAAGTATTTTGTTCAGTCATATGACATCATAAACACAAGAGACATTCTGTGTCTACACCTACACTTCAGAGTGACATGGTAAAATTGGAGCTTTGGCCATACGCTACTTTGGATGACACTCCTAATTTTTATAACATTAGGCTGCAATTCTATAGGAATCTACAAGGCAAAACATGTGCAGCGCTGTCTTATTGTAGGGTTCTCTTCAAAAACAGAAATGTAATCATTAATGCCTCTTCATTAGATTCATCGCCATGTACTCGAGTGCTATTTAAATGTTAGATATGTGTAAGAAGTAATAGAGCTGAGATACTTTGTGGCTTAATTTATATGAATTCTTCAGGGAAATAGGTTAATTTTCGAAATACACAAGACCATTTCAAGGTGCCTTCGCACAAAACTAAAGGTAAGTTTTCATGCAAATATTATCAAATGTTATTGACAACCATCATGTTAATTTCAGTGTTAATTGAATATATATATATATATATATATATATATATATATATATATATATATATATATTTATATATATATATATACTCGTATATATATATATACTCGTAACCACAAAACAAAAGAGGTCTTACTGTTAGTTGTTTTTTCCTAGTAAGTAATACTTTTCCATATTTGTAGATTTATTTCCATATTGTTGAAGCCAACTCTTTCGCATGAACAACTGCACATCACTAAATTTAAACACAATGTGATCTACACGGCGTTTTTCAGCGCATGCACTGGATGTCTAGCTATACGTATCTAAATACCTACCGACCTACCAACACAAAAACATACATAAATACATAGATACATGCATAGATACATGCATAGATACATAGATACATAGATACACACATACATACATACATACATACATACATACATACATACATACATACATACATACATACATGCATGCATGCATGCATGCATGCATGCATGCATACTTGATTAATTGTTTTTTAAATGGGCCGGGTTCGAGGCTGTGAGTTGGACGGTCTCGGGACGAGGCCACCTAGTAGTTCATCATAATTGGATTCGATCTCAGAGCGTTCCCCACCCTCCCTCGCTATCCTACTAGCTTGCAAATTGATTTTTTTCTTTTCTACTTTGTCGTCTTTACAATTTGTATCTTCATACGCCTAGAATCGGCTCATTGCCAATCAACATTGGAACAAAGTTGTTGACCTTGACCCCTACACTTGTGTGTGTCTGTATGTTGTCAGTATAGGCAACATTTAAGAATACAGTTCTCAATGGAAACTTGAAAAGGGCAGTGCTAAATGCAGGTTAAGGTAAGTGAGTAAAGCTGCAATAAGAAAAATAGTTGTACAGAAAATTTGACTCTAAATTCAAACACTTATTTATTTAAACTGTTCATTTCAAACATTAAAAATACAATTAATACTGATAAAAATTTACAATAATCTTCTACTTCTCTTCCTATGAACATGGACGTGAAAAATTCACATCAAACTACATCTTTTTCCTCGTTATTCAAAAAGAAACTTTCAAACCACTTACCAAGGATTCTAACCGTTGTTGACCTTGGTTCACTTTCGTCTGTGAGATCGTATCCTTTGTAAATATTAGCAGAAACTGAAACTGTATATTCAGAGCCACTTGGAACATTAGGAATGTGTGCATACTGGTCAGTCACTTCTGTTTTACCTCGGTAGAACTCGCTCGTGTACCTGACATTGTAACTCTTAATACATTCATCATTTTCAGGTCTTGCCCATGTGACATTGAAGGATGAAGAACAAGTTTCAAATGCCGAAACATTTAGTGGTGCTTCCCTGGCTGTAAATAAGACATACATACATAAAATAAATGGGGTTTGATTATTAGTCATCTTATCTACACTGTGTTGCATCAGGAGGGAGTATTGTAGATTTAGTCTCAAATACGAATGAAATCTGGTAAAAACCAAACTGCCAATAAGGTTGAAGGGCATCCATTGCTTATACTTTGCACTAAAAAGACTGTCTTTTGAATATATGTCCTTATCATTTGCTGTTCAAACGTGACATTATTTTTCGAAAATAAGCGTTCTAATCACATGGTCAATGTCCACATTATGTCACTTGCATGTAATAAGTGCCAAAAGGCGAAATAGGTAAGAACATAACACAGTAAATAATCAGTCGGACTAATGAAAAACGAGAAGGGTCATGATTAAGAAAGTACGGAGATGCCAGGGAATTAATTGGTATGCTTAAATGGGTAATCGAAGTATCAACTAATGATATGTACCTGATAAACATCTTTCATACCAAAATCGAACCCGTAAAAAATGAAATATATATAACAGTGCCATGGTGGAACCATGGAATGATTGGGTGTGAATTTTTCGGGCCTTAGTTAGTGACCACTACCTATCTGACTTATAGATTGATATATGGCGGGTGCCACATGTGGGGCAGGATGCGCTTACTATTTTCGAAACACCTGACATCACTTCTTGGTCTTCTGGCCAGAGGTCCATATATCTTTCTTTCATGAATATGACTTTGTTTGTGTACCGTCTATTTACTGTCTGTTCTGTGGTATTTTGTGTCTATGTTTACAACTATTGTCTTGCGAATTCCGACCTACTGTCATTGGATTATGGATTGGTATGATTGCGATTATTTTAACACAAAAGTAACCAAAATAGATCTGGACCCCTCCCTCCTGTATGCAAGAAGTCATTGGCAAGTTTCCGTTTGGAATTTGGAATTTGTCACTGCAAGTGACTAAATAGAAGTAGATATGATGCGCATGAAAAAGGAATGCGGATACTAAAGCCCTGTCTATGACTGAAGCCCATACTGAATTGTATCGCTGGCATTGTAAACAAGTTGCCATTGTAGTATGAATGGCATAAGGATATGTCCTTTTACCAAGTGGGACAGAATTAGGTTTGCCATGCCCTGATTCTTGGAATTTCAAAATTCAACTAATCTGTAAGAAACTGCTCCAAGCATTTCTGAGTCTCTTGACATAAAAAGTCCGAATGCCAGATTTGGACCAAAACTTCCCTCTCCCGATGTTCAGTACAGAAGAGACTTTATATAATTAGCTATGATAGCGCTAAATGCCTTTCTTGACTGTTCAATCTCTGTATGATCATTTTCTGCTGCAAGTGTCATCATATTAAATGCAGTCATTCAGAATAAAACTCACCGACTACAAACATTATTTCCCTGTATAGATCATCAAATTTACTACAGAAAACAATGGAGTTGTTCCATACCATAGTGATACAAATGTAAAGCCGATCCGGGCTGCCACCGTTATTACAAATGTTCATTCAATAATTCAAATAATAATATCGATAGGGTGTCGCCAAACGCTTTGGGACTACTGGGAAATCAACATCTGTACTACGTTTCATCAAATTAGATGCAGTATTTCCGGACATGTCACACAAATTAGTAAAGTTCATTAAATATGCAAATAAGAAAATAATTAACACGATCCTAATTAACGTCTTTACAATGGGAGCCCAATACAGGGATTACAGATGACGTAGCCATTTGCAAACACTGGGCGGGAGTTTTTGAATTCTCATAGCATCGCTTTCACCGTATGAGAAATTTGAATCACGTAACTGTATTTTCGACTCGTTTAGTCACTATATATTTAAAGACATCATATGCAAGATCCAACGACAAAGAACGCCTAAAACATTGCAAAATTATGCGATTCTTGGACCAAACACGGCACGTGCGATCAGCAGCGTGGCTATTTTTTTTTACATTTGCATAGATTTACGTTAATGCGGGTTTTATAGAGACGTTCCTGTTGAAAGGAAATGAGCTGAAATCTATACTGAGTTTCAACAAATTTGATTAAGTATTTCTTGACATCAGCCTTATTACGAAAATTCATAAAATATGTAAATAAGGAATTGATTGAAATGATACGGCTAGATGTCTTTTCATGATACTGCAACATTTTGAGATAAACATCCGTACCAAGTTTCATTAACCCCTGCAGCAGTATTTCTGGACATATCACTCTTATTATGAAATTTAATTTACATGCAAATTATCATTAATTGACATGATACTGCTTAATGTCGTCGCTCAGTATTAGAGTACTATCAGATTAATATCCGTACCATGTTTCATCTAATTTTGTGAGTATTTATGGACATAGCACACTAATTAGGAAAGAGCATTAAATATGCAAATAAGAAATTAATTGGCATGATACTGCTAAATGTCTTTACAATTACAATGCTGTCTTCTAATTACAGAAATTCATCGAATATGCAAATTAGTAATTAGTTAACAAAACACTTCTTAACGTATTTGCACACTATTAGAGCAGTGACATATCAACATCTGTAAAAGGTTTCGTGAAATTTGCTGCAGAATTTCTATACATATAACCTTATCATGAACATTTATCAAATATGCAAGGTAGAAATGTACTAACATGGCCCTTCTTAATCCTGCACGCAGTTAGAGCTCTGGTATATCAACATCTGTACCAAGTTTCATCAAATTTGAGCCAGTATTTCTCGACATATTACCGGAATTATGAAAATTCATTAAATATGCAAATTAGCAATAAGTTGACGCAAAACTGACAAATGTTTCTGTGTGCTATTAGAGCTTTGTGTGACCAACATTTGTGCAAAAATTCATTAAATTTGGCGTAGTCTGTCAAGAAACAGAGCCTTTAAAAAAATACTTAAGTAAAATAATTTTGCAAATTAGCTCCTTGTGGCAAATTAGAAATAAATTGGCTAAGGTATGTCTGAGATATCTACGTTGACAAACGTTAGGATGCGCGGACGCACGGACGCACAGATTCCAAACCCTAAGTCCCCTGGACTTCATCCGCCGGGACTAATAAGCTACATTTGTCGTGGGCCTTTTTTGAAAAATCCCCACCCCCTTAATGGCGATGGCCACACCGAGGACCAATATAATTAATTTACAATGATACCGTCGTTTCTCTCAGTTAAAAAGGCATAATTTGATTGCATGAATATGATTTAGCACTTGTCGTTTTGTTAATATTCAACATGAACAGAAGCATGTTTGGTGCTTCTTAAGGGTATTCATACTGCTTAGTGTTGACCAAACAATTTCTTCTATATTTGTGTCAGTGATAGGAAAATTAGTTCGAAGAAAAACAAGAACACATGGGCCTACAGACAAGTTTTTGCTAATAAGCTGTTAACAATAAACATTTTTTTCGGGTTTTGTGTGTTCTTCGGGTTAACTCAATTGAATCTGACTCCCATATGCTCTATAAACGTGTATGAAAATGAAACCCAAAATGATGTTAGGATTTCATTCATCATTGCATTTGCTTACGAAAACCATTCATCTTTATTCAATACGACATGCTCTGTCTCCAATCTTTAAAGGTACGAAAACGAACAATAATTTTTAACAATTTAGCATTTTGATTTTGCATATTGAAAATTCGATTCCTTAAAGAGTTAAAATTTCTATATTTGCAAATGTTCATTTTCTCATATTTGGATATTAATTTTCTACATTGAGTATTGTCCCTGTGGTCACCAGAATATATTTTGCGAATATGAAGGAAAGTCATCACTTTCCAACCCTCCCATTGATGTTTCGTTTCAGCAAAAGGAATTATCATTTATTTTTCAATCATACGGATATGCAAACGATCTTCAATAATGAATAACATTAACGATAAACTTATTATATGGATATGCCATCCTAGTCAGAACAAAACCATGGTAAAGTTTAGATTAAGGGTAAGGTCACGTTCAGAACAGCGACGATACGGAACATGGTGCAAGATGTGATCTTTCAAATAGCTTGCAAGATACTTAGCTTCTAAACCTTTACATTTTCTGGCATGTTCATTTTTTAGCGTTAAAATATGTGGGTTAGACTCTCTACAATACTGGCAAACTTTGTCATAGTTTGCCTGACAGACACATCGATTATAAACGTTGCATATTTTACGAATAGCATGCATTATGGGGTGAGGAACTTTTCATTAGGGAATCCCGTTTATTAAAATCTGCACATTAGAAACAGAGCACTGTGATCTGAACCGAAGTAAACGGTGACGCACACGAAATTTCAACGGTGATGACAGATTGGCAAAAAATACCAAATTTGACCTGAAAAAGGTATGTATGCAAATTTCCATATATGTAATTGTTATCTAATATGGGTATTATTAGGTCATATAAAGAATTAGTGGAAAATTCTCTTACATACCAACTTTAACAGCATCAAGTCGGATTGGTTTTATGCTGCCTGTGCAGCCAGCAGAATTGCAGGTGTACACATCAATGTTGGGGGACTTCCATCTCGACATATCCTCGATCACCATCGAGGTATCACTGGCATTTCTTTCAATAACAGTAACATCGCTTTCAGTGTCTTGATACCAGAATTTAACTTCATATCTTTGTAGTTTACCATGCAAGTACTTACTCTCTGGAACCTGTTCAAATAAGGATGAGCATTTGAAATATTTAGGCTTTCAGAATGTGGAAGTTTGACAACTTTGTTAAGTAACAGTAGCCATTGATACCAGAATTTAACTTCATATCTTTGTAGTTTAGCATGCAAGTACTTACTCTCTGGAACCTGTTCAAATAAGGATGAGCATTTGAAATATTCCGGCATTCAGAATGTGGAAGTTTGACAACTTTGTTAAGTAACAGTAGCCATTACATTTATTCCCCGTGAAATGTTGATACAGCCTGAATGTAGATTCTACATAACGACAGTTATCTTATTTTAATGTACAACAACAAAAATACACGTGTCTCATATCAAGATCTAATCTCGTCAGATAAGAAAAATCATTATGTCCAAATGTAAGACATTTTGCCGCTTTAATTTACATAAGCGGATCAAGTGAGAAATTAGAAATATATTTCAAAGCTATCAATTGTGACTTTGGTTGTGATTTTGACTGCAAAACAAGAAAATACAAAAACAGGATTTCTATACAAGCAGTATTTCCTAGTTAGAACAAACCAGAATCAGGGTATCCATGGGAATATATGCATCGAATGTTAAAGGCATTGCGCTAATGTTTTACCATTCAAGCATTATTGAGCTCATTAGCATATTCAGTTTATCTTATTTATCATTACACAATTTATTTTCCTTATGAAGAAAGACAGGCGATACTTTCTTCTAGTTATGGAAGCAATGGGTACAAAAACCTTATTTTCAAATACCAGCAAAACATTAGAATTAATAAAAATGGTCACAGTTGGTTCCACACTGATCTAGGTTTGTCGTTTGGAAAGGGAGATAATTAGGTCTTGGACTTACGTTTTTTGGTTAACTCACCTCCCATGATATGCTTACATTCCGTTTATTTGGAGAATAATCACAGTCATGGAATTGCCAATCTTCACTAAGCGTCACTCCTTTGACGGGAGCTGAAAAATTCATCATAACACAGGGATTATAATCATGGTTTTAAAATTCTCTTTGAAGTCGTATGTTTTTTTTCATCAGTCTTTAAAATATGTTGTTTACCCTTTGTTCGGGCTCAGTGAGTCATAGTTATGTTGCACATGCATAGCTTTTTGAATACTTTTGAAGATCTTTAAGATAACATAGTACAACAAAATTTTACCGGCATAAAATGGTGCCAATAATAATGCGCTCCCATTTTATCACAATTGACTGATATAGAAGTGACTATTGTTACACATAGTGGTCTGTATTTCAACAACCTGTATAATAGCAGCAGGTGGAAAGATTTTAATAACGGTCAAGACCCTAGTTAACATGTAAGACTAAACAAAAGTTGATAGTATCCTAGGAAACGTGCATATCACATTTGGAGGTCATAAGAAGCTTAGTAAAAAGGGAAGTTTTCAAATTAGAATTGATTTCCAGGGATTTAACCTTGCTAATTTCAAACTAAAACTGTAAAATTCTCTTTAGGACTATTATGATACTTACTTTGTTTCAATGAAAATAAAGTACAAATTATGGTCTCTCACTGATAAAATATTCCTAAAGAATAAGCTAAAGCTAATTGAGTCGGATTGCATTTTAATAAAAACACGTTTGACACATCAGAACAGTGGTTCTGTATGTCGACGGTGTACAGCTTCACTAAGACAATGAATTATGTCGATAATATTCAGGTATTCATTATTTTCAAAATTACAATTCACTACCCACATTTGAAGGCCATAAGAAGCTAAGTAAAAAGGGAAGTTTTCAAATTACAATTGATTTTCAGGGATTTAACCTTGCAAATTTCAAACTAAAACTACAAAAT
Organism: Ptychodera flava; assembly: GCA_001465055.1. Lineage (NCBI taxonomy): Eukaryota > Metazoa > Hemichordata > Enteropneusta > Ptychoderidae > Ptychodera > Ptychodera flava. Next base: position 270,820 of record LD345035.1, read on the forward strand.
CCTCTTTAGGACTATTATAATACTAACTTTGTTTTAATGAAAATATAGTACAAATCTTGTTCTCTCACTGATAAAATATTCTTATAAAATACGCTAATGGTATTGGAATCGCATTGCATTATAATAAAAAACACATTTGGCAAATCAGTACAGGGGTTCTGTATGCCGACGTCCCCCGACTGTGTACAGCATCACCAAGATAATGAATTATATCAATAATATTCAGGCATTCATTATTCTCAAAATTACAATTTACCATCCTCATAACATCTATGTAAGTCATTTCGTTTTCATTTTAAGATGTATCTAACACCTGTGACAACTTGAAAATCATGTTCTGTAGCCCTTTAGCGAGAAATTTATGAGAATGAAATTAAAGTCCGTAGGAACATGCAACTAAACTTTAAAGGAATCGGGTGTCGAGGTCAGAAGACATTTTGTGAACAACAGTAAAGAGGAAAATCGCTGATACACAAAATTAAATTATTGCTTTAAAAGGAAAATTCTACTTTAAATCTCCATAAGGTATTGCAAAGTAGATATAAAAACCTCTTGACAATTTGTTCCAGAGTTATTTTTAAGTCTGGCCATTTCTTCAGTTTTCAGCCCACATGCACTAAGGGGACTATTTTAATCACTAGAACGAAACGTGACCATCGCAAAAACGTATTTTCAAATAGAATACCAGAAAACATGAGACAACGGTGAAGGTTTTTTTCAGTGTAAGACCTACTTAAATACAGGTAACATGATGTGTCTACACCCACACTTCAAAGTAATATTGTAACAATTGTAAAATGTTATTTTGGATGAAACTTCATCCCCGTTTTTATTACATTAGGCTGCAGTTCTATCGAAATCTTAAAGGTAAAGCATGAGCACCAATGTCTTATAGTAGGGTTCTCTTCCAAAATATAAGTGTATATTTTCCATCCCTTGATCCAATTCATTGTTATATACTTAAGTGTTATAAATTGTCAGATATGTGTAGAAAATGGCTTTCAGACACTGTATGGCTTCGCTGATTAGGATTCCTCGGGAACGTGGGCCTATTTACGCCGAAAATATCAAGGCCAGATGGAATGAAAACTATCTAGCCAATTTGTGAAAGTCTTTGTGACGGGACGATACCTTGAGCATTGTTTTTAACTATTTGAACTTAATGTGGACAGTAAATCGAGATACTAAATTAATTCTTCTAAAAGCGCCATCCTTTCTACTATACGTTTCAGTAGAAAAACAACTACAAAGTTTGCTTTGCTCATGATCAGAAATACACAACGGCTATTTCAAGGAACTTTCATGAGAAATTTTAAAAGAGTAATGCAAGCTTGAATACAAATATTTTATCAAATGTCATAAAAACGATTCATTATAATTATTTGAATATATATATTACATATATATATATATATATATATATATATATATATATAAGTATAATCAAATCGCATAATAAGAGGATAATCACAGGAGATCAGCGTAAGGATCAGCCAGCTGATGGTAACTGCCGGAACAAGTCTACATGCCCCTTGAAGGGTAACTATCAAGTCAAAGGCGTGGTTTACAAGGCCAAAGTATCAGCGGAGGACAACACGGAGAAGGTTTACATATGCCTCACCGATAACACCGTTAAGACGCGCTTCACTAACCACATTCAATCGTTCCGTAACGAAAAATTCAAAAATAGTACACAATTGTCAAAGTTTGTATGGAACATAAAAACCAAGGACCAAGTCTTCGACATTTCGTGGTATATTATTGACAAAACATTGAGTTACTCTAACGTAAGCAAGCGATGTAAACTTTGTATATCACAAAAGCTGCATATTATCAATGCTGATAAATCTACGCTGTCAAACAAACGCTCTGACTTGGTTTCAAAATGTCCCCACAACAACAAATATTATTTATCAAATTTAACACCACCTACAAATAGAATGTCCCGAATATATAAATGAGAGTGTAGCGCTAAGAATACTTTCACTTCTGTCTGAAGATTGCAGGATACATGAAACTTAAGTAACAGATATCATTACTTTGTACTTGAAGTAATTTGTTATATATATATATATATATATATATATATATATATATATATATATATATATATATATCAACCAAAAGTCTGCAAATGATATAAATCAAAATTCAATATAATAATGCGGAATTGACGAATAAATGGATCCCAACTCAGGGCAATCATAATACAAAAACAATCTTACATCTTACAATTGGTTTTTTGTAAGTGTATTTTCATACTTTTAAACTAATTTCCATGGTGTTGAAGACTGCTGTTTCGCAAATGTGATAAAATCAGATGTAGAGTACTGCTACGTTTATACTTACGTTTATACTTTTCTTGCGACAGCACGTATAAACGTCGCCAGACTCTACATCTGATTTTAATCAGATTGCTGTTTCGTGTGATCAATATCATCAACTTAGTCATGTTTCAGCGGATGCAGTGGATTTAAAGGTAGATCTGTCTACCTACCTACATATACACACATCAAACCATCCACCTATCCGTCCATCCGTTCATCCACCCGTCATCCATCCACTCATAAATAGATAAAATACAAACATACATACATACATGCCTGCATACATACATACATACATACATACATACATACATACATACATACATACATACATACATACATACATACATACATACATACACACACACACACATACATACATACATACATACATACATTCTGTAACGACAAAAAAGGCAGTAAAATCAGTGATTTTCTTTAAAATAAGATTTATTAAAACTTATTACTTCTGAGTACAAACTGTAAAAGGTTTACTTATCTCAGCTGGGATGGCACAAAACTCCTAGTCTCAGGAGAGTTGAGTCGAGACACACTGATGAGTGAGGAATTACTTTAGCTCGCGGGTTTGAGGTCGGGCCGAGCCGTGCAGTGCTCACAGAGCAAATCCAGCGTGGCGTGAAGGTCTTGATGCCTTGAAGTAAATACTGACGTGATATCTAACAGTCTAACTAAAAATCTGTACCGTCTCGTATGTGATTCTATCCAGAAGATATCAGAACAATCTAGAATTTATTTTGATATGCTAATTACTGTCCTAAAATATCTTCACTTGTAGTAAACATGACCTCCTAGAACGTTCTAAACATGACTTATTAAACTCAAGGTAATTGAGCAACATAAACCTCCCACCCATCAATCCACTCACAAATTTAGACCAATATTTATCATATTGTTTGCCGGTACTCGATTAGGAGCTTATTATTTCGATGTGATGAAAAATAGTGCATGTACATATATACAAAAGTAGGAATTTTACACAGATTTACAAGTAATCCTTTCGTGATTACTTCAGAGGAGGCTCAAGGAAATGATCCATTAAAAATTTATTTATAATTCTGCTTTTTTTCAAAGTCAGCACAAAATATATAGCTACAAAGGTCGTTTCCTACTTCAATGTCATATCAAGGATGATTTGTTTGCTCACCTTCGTCATCGGTTGTTACTGTTACTCTTACAGGATCGCCGTAATCCTGGTATTTAATGTTTCCCTCCAATGTTATTTCATACGTAGTCCATGGGAATATTCCCTCACGGAGAGTCACAAATTCTGAATAGCCTGTTTCAACATCAATCTATAAT
>LD345037.1:0-17141 GCA_001465055.1 Ptychodera flava
GACAGACATCGCTATGACAATAGCCCACGTGTTTACACACGTGAGCTAAAAAGAATGATATAATTCATGTAAATGGATGGTTTGACAATTTATGTGAGTTGAAATCTGAAATCCATGACCTCTCAGACCGACCCAAACACATACAACCTTGTGTCAAGGATGCTGAAGAAATTAAGATATTGTGTGATGTTTTAGAAAACCATTATAGCTGCAATGCTGGATAAAATCCCTCCATTAAAAGTAAGATTTTTCCAGTGCAGAAAACTAGCAATGAAAAACCTGCGACCAAGTAAACCTGACCAAACACAACAAAATAGGTCTCAAGAATGCTTGGTGGAATAAGATACGATTCAGTATTTTTGTTACATCCATTTGTGTGGCCATAGTTGATATTTGGTGGTCATTTTGGCTTTCAATGAAATATTTTACATTTAATACAACGAAAGAAACTTATCCTTTAGCCTCAATGTATTAGTCTCTAGGGTGCAATGTAAGCAAAGAATACCTTGACACAAGATTAGCAGCTATCTTGGATTGTAAGTATTAATTTCAGATTTTTATGCAAATTAAGAGTTGCACATGTTGAGCAATGAAAGAAATGAATTCCTTGGCCCTGTTTACCAGGCAAATGACACCAAAATCACTTTGATAACATGTCAGAGAGCAGACATATTACCATTTACATGTTTTGGCAGCCATCGTGGCGGCCATCTTGAATATATTAAAATGCCCAAGGGTGCCAGGGTGGCATAATGCAGATCTTGATTCAGCAGGCTTTGAAGACACAGAAACCACCGAAAACCATTGTGGGGCCGAAATTTTTGGGTTCGACCAAAAATTAGGGTTTCGGCACCAGACTTAACATAAAGATCGTCTTAAAGACATGTGTAAAAGGCAATATCCAAACTTTTATCACTAGTTTATCTATAAGGCAGTCTTATCAAGTACGATTTCAGGGCATTTTGGGGAGAAGATATTTTTATGGAATGACATTTCAATATACGTGGAATACAAATCCATTTCTATTAAAGAGGAAAGTCCAGCGCCGTGGGCGCACAATAGGCAACGTCGTAGTGACGTTGGTTGTTGGCAAACACTGGGCGGGATGGTTAAACACTTGCTTAGTCGTTGGCTTATCAGAGAAACATAAACTATCTTTTACACCAAAAACTACCGATTATCACCTCTGCCTGAATATTACGGAAGTGTGTAGGGTTCACACAATTCAAGACTACATTATAATTGGGTTTGTGGAGTGGTCGAGGGGCTGTGGTCTGGTCGACAGACGTTCCTTGACTGTGATTTCTTCGCTACTAGGTGACTGTATGCCGTACGTTGTGAGTTCGAATCCAATTAAAATTTACTGAATTCACATCACAGTAGTTTTGTGGTTCGATAGACAGCGATGCGATGACCGCTGTTGTATGCAATAGAAATACATGTATATGAAGTTATGAAACAGAATGGCCGCTCATGTATCGCCGTGTTCGGAGACGAATTTCCATCATACAATTTACTCAATAAACAGCAACGATGTATGGCTTTCAATACATCTCTGAATTTCTGCTAACCTTTTTGCGTCCAAGTAGATGTGTGCATATTCCGTTGCGATTTCAAACGGGACCCGGTTTTCAGCCCTCTGGTTTCAACCCCGTCTTTCAACATGGAACGGATACTTTCTCACAACAGCAGCGGGTGATTTGAATGTGAAGGCGCTGATTGAAGCCAGTAGTTGAAATGGACATAGTATTACGAGCTTCGGAAGGAAGATAGAAAACGAAGGTCTTGACTTAGTTCAGGAGAGAATTTCCTCGGGCATAATATTGAGTTCAAATCTAGCCCTGAACATCTCGTGCTCGGTACAAGCGCGCAAACTAGACATATAAACAACAAGGGGAAAGTCTAGCAAATAGATTATAGTCTCTAAGGACGGCAGCAAATTTTGATCGTAAGAAATCGTAGGTTAGAACTACTGTTTGTAGCTTTATGGCTTTTTTGGTTGGCAGTGATGTAGATAATAGCCGGTCACTGGTAAAAGACGTCGCGCGGCCGGGTTACACGCAGCTTGCAACGGGAAAAACAAAGTGAATTTGAAAAACAAATCTTCACTCATTCGTAAGCTTATTTTTAGTGTAATTTTGGTATTTCGAACAAATCACAGAAAAGGGTGAAAAAGTTTTGAGTAAAACTGATTTAAAACGTTACGATCCCCAGTTTAGAGTTTGGTATGCAACAGCATGACCCGAAGTATAGTAAGCGCAGGTTGCATATCCGGTTACCTAGGATGGGTAACCTCGGAAAACATCGACGACCATTCGTAATATGCAAATGACATGTGACTGAGACGTAGTGGAAAAGTTGTCCGTAGTTTCATAGATGAGCCTGCATATTTGAATACAATATACGCTGCTTGCTTTTGACGATATGTAAGCCAGAAACTTCAACAAAAGGAAACTACTAGTAATCTGTGACAATGGCCAGCCAAGTATTTTGAAATAGATTGGTAAAGAAGGTAAATGACGCTGATGAGTACCCCAGGACAGCTGTGCAGGTCCGTGGTCGTCGTCGATGAGTACTCGAGTATGGATGGTCGATCTACAACGCAATGTTGACGTAGCCAGTAACAGTGGTAACGATGTAATCGACACTGAAATTTCAATTCCACTTAGCTCAACTGAATTGAATCAACTGATATAAACAATGACCAAACTTGTCACAATGCCAAAGGTACTTCCGCAAAATATGAGTGAAAAGATTCAGTTTCGATGCCTGAAGGAAGAAATGAAATTTTGATTGCCTTCAAAACGACGTGTGAAGACATAAAAAACTTTTTTTCAAGACCACCAATCACTCCAAAAAGAAAATGCCGTTTCTTGCGTGTTAGTTACATGTGTCTTATCGTGTACGTTGTATGTTGCTGTGTATGCGTATGTTTCGGTACATAACGGTGATTTTAGTGATAAGTCAGTACGCTTTGTTAGTTGTGCTCGGCAGGCAACAAGATCGCCCAGGCCGCAATTTGAATTTGAGTAATCATGATTGGCAGCATACATTAACATCTAGAACAGAGGTCAAATAGACATTCTGGACCCACGCTTTGTGAAAATATGCGTTCTCTGTATTAAATAACAGTGTTTTTCAACGTTTTTTCGACATAAAGGCAGTCGCTATACATTCACAGGTGTCATGTATGAGATTGGACGGAAATTAACGCCGTTCACACATCGAATTTCTGGAAATCTCGGAGCAAATCGAGTGAGTCTTACCCGTAGCGTGGCTTTTTCACATCTGCATAGTCTTACCATAATTCCCCTTTTGTAGGGGACTTTGGCGTTTAAATGACAGGATTTGATCATACGAAATCTATGACAACTTTTGCCTATGTGCCTTTAAAAATATGCGTAGGCGTAGCTGAGGAAAGTTAAACTCTCAACGAACTCCTTTTTTTCCCAAGTAACAAATTGATTATTCTGCGAAACATTTGACCATGACCGTAATTTGAGCTAAACGTGTACAACTATGCAATGTGAACCAGAGCCTTTAGCATGATATTGAACTACTCAGGGTACAATGCGATTGATCGTATATGCGAACAAATAAGTTGTCGGGCAAGATCAGCTGTATTGTTTTCATTAGGTGTTAATAAGACATTCTTTTCATTTTGGACATAATAGCTGAACATTTGCTTCATATTCATCATGACATCAATGGTGTCCCTATTCACATTATCAACGTGTACGCAGCCACAAATCCAGTGGTTCTAACAACTGCACATTCTTCTTTCCAATCTTGATGACACTCGTATTGTTTTAGGCACTAATTTTATCTGTACTTTGAGCCCTGTTTTAGACAGACGTTGGATCCTTGAATAAGACCCATTTTCAAATAAACTTCTTTCCAAGATTGGCATATCTAGTCACAAATTAATTACGCTTTGGTCCTTTACCATGAGAACCAAGGCAACTACACTTATCACAGATACGCCTATGCACGATCTACATTTTGAATCAAATGGATCCCGTAATCTAACTGCGGGTATCGGCTTCTACTTTTTCCGTTCACGCATGTGATTTGTGAAAGTGAAAGTGATTTCGTAAAGAAAAGATGTATAAACTCGTAGCCCTGTTTGAGGCCTGATGACAAATATCCTCAGTAACTAAATTTATCAATACTTGACAGCTCATATCTGGGTGAAGTGGGTATTCCAAATAAAAACATGATCACTCAACAATTTTGTGCATACAATAAAATGAATATAGTAATAGTTAGAAGAAAATCCTATAGCTCGTATTGACAAAAAGTAAGGAGCAGCCGTTCATTCCCCTTTTCACAATTTCAACGACAGTGACATACTTAATATTTTTGATCATAAAAAAAAACATAAGGGCAGATTAAAACCAAGAATTCAACTCCAAACGCCCAACAAGGCAATAACTTAGAATAGTTCAGAAATACGAGATATCATCGTTCAATTTACTAAGAACTTTACACACCTGACGTTATGGAAACTTCAGCCTAAGATTACCTGTGTAAAGAGCTGCCAAAACTTAGTCTAAAAGATATGAAATACCTTTATGACAACATTTTATCTGAGAAATTCAATGTTGTTTAGTACCTGTCAGTAAATCATACACCTGGAATTGATTGAATCCGTAATAAATTATATAAAAGTTTATGGTCGATTATAGTAATGGATCTACTTTGTGTTTTGAACGCATCCATTAAGGATGGGCTACCTTAACAGCCATGCATAAAGCATTAGTATCTCTGCACCCTTAAGGTGGAGACAATAAGCTTATAAAAAACTGGTTCCCCATAAGTTTAATTTGTTGTGGCTACAAGATTTTTACCAAAGCACTATTTATTTATTTGAGACGAAACCTTGGTGATAAAATCGAAGCAAACCGAACCTGCAGTATTCAAGAACGTCAAATTTCAGACATCAACTACCTCCATATTAGTGTTGACTTTGCCGATCAATTTAATCTACCACTTAGAATTGTGGCATTATCTCAAGAAAAGGCCTTGCAGAGTTCACAATGGTTACCTAATAAAAACACTGACAGCATTTGGATTTGGTGTCAACTTCACAAATTATATAAAGTTACTGTACAGAGACATTTGTTTAGTTTTCAGGATCAGTTACGTACATCATCCATGTCAATTTGCAGTATTCGTCAAAAATGCTCTTTGTCCGCTCAGCAATACATTTTTGCTATTGAACCTTTCGTAGACAAATCAGAAAAGAGAGTGGAATTGTTGGTCAAACGAATGCCAACGCAAACACAATAAATAACTGCATATGCTGATGATGTTGAAGTTTGAGTAACCAATGACAAAGACTGACAGTTGAGCAGATGTTACAACGTGTATCAAAACGCTTCAAATGTTAAAACAATCTCAGAAAGTCAAAGGGATTATGAACAGGTTCTCGGAGACATCTCACTGATAACCCACTCGGAATTTAATAGAGCCAAAGAGGTGTGACAATTATACGAAACATATTACCAAAGGAAATACCCGAAGAAATCAATGATGCCACCCCATAGAGTAAGAAATCAGTCGACAATCGATCCACCACGGTTAACAACATTTTATTCAGCAAACATACATTTTCCTTGTTCATACATGTGACGTCCAGTGCGAAACTAACATTTCATCCTTCAAGTACGCTTACTTCTGGAGTTTGAATGTTACAAAATAATACAAAATACAGACTTGTTCGTTTCAACGTGGGCCTTTAATAATACAATTTGCAGAGAATACGATTGGAACAAATTTTGGATAATTGGATCTTCAAATTTTTCAAATTTCTCAAAAACGCTAGGTGCTATATAGGTGAATGTTGCAATATTACAAAATACTCATAAAACCAAGTGTATAACTTGAAAGAAAGCATATAAGGTTACATTTGTAGATTGAACACACATTACTTCACCATCCAACTATCCCAAATTAGTTCCAATCGTGTTAGAGTTACAATGGCCATATTTCTGTACATTTCTGAGTTTCTTTACCTGTACTTAGACTTTTCAATCAATCCGTTGATCGCATATCACTTGCTTTTAAATTTTTCGTGACCATCCAGTCTGTAAGCTACCCCCTTTCCCACCTCATGAATTTAAATCGAGTACAACCCTTTTTGAGTTGTACTTCTCCATATTTATATAGAGTTCCCCTATATATTATTTTTTTTGTAATTAGTGACTTAAGTATCACTAAATGTTCATTTTCAAAGTTACTACTACTACTACTACTACTACTACTACTACTACTACTACTACTACTACTACTACTACTACTACTACTTCTACTACTACGTTGAACTAAAGTTTCTTACTGATATCGTTTCGTCACACATCATCAAAGTATAATATTAAACATGTTGAGATATAGTGAGCTACACAAGTGATTTAACAGTTCAGTTAGAAAATCCGTTTGCTAGTTTTCAGTTTCCGCCACTACTTCCTTGATTTCTCTGACATTCACGAGCTACCTGTGCGAGTGAGTACGCAGCTTTAAAAAAGATGCATTGCATATACGGGCACCACACTTGTTCACAGACCGCAATGTCATTTGACTGTTTCAAAATCGCTGTGCAAATCTACTCAATTAGAGTCTCCCACATTCGAACGTATTCTACAGAATCGAAGAGGGTGAAAAATTACGCGATGAAGTGAAATGTCATTCGTAAACAACGTAGTGTGACTAAAACCTGTATGATCTCGTGTGTAAGATGGCTATCTGCCAAATCCACGTTTATCTGACAACACCCTTATTACCAGTAATCTTAGGAGGTTGTTGACTAAATCGTTGCAGCTCAAGGAATGTATCACTACATGACGCTTTTTTAGTTTTGCTTGTAGTTCTTTTGTTTTCCTTCGGCTATAGAAGTTAATCCCATAGTTCGTAACTCAACTTTACTGAAACAGAAAATCATAGTGTAACATTCTCCGTTTGCAGCATATTTACCATGATTGATAAAGATGATTATCTAAAAAATCTAAGCTTGTCGTTTTCGATGATCTTAGCATTTCATTATCGCACTGTCGCAATAATCTGTTTGTCCATAATTTTTAACTTTGTCTGACACTGTTTACTTTTTAATTTTGTCTTTCACATTATATGAAATATGAAAGTTATTGGATCTTGGACATTGCATGCGTTAGGTTCATCAGTTATGAACATACCTTACATGTATTGTCATAAACATTGATTGAACTCGTAATACAGTGCATTAATTAGTAGGATTATTGATATTAACTGTTTATTATGAAGGCCACAGTGGGTAAGTGCTCTTTTTGTGTCCATGTGTGCGAATCTTTTAGGAGTAAAGCAAACTGTTTTTGCCCAATTTCTGTCAGTCGATACAATCTTCCATGAAACAAAATCATGGCTCTCAAACATAACTACTTACAAAAGTCACAAGACATAAGCTTAAGGATATTTTATTAATAAACTACCTTAATGGAATAAAGAAGTATGAAAACGCAAAGTAAATATCTAATTACCTTTTTATTGGTTAAAGGTCCTTTGGTGGTGAATTTTAAATGACGTATCTCATTAATTTTTATGATCTAAACAAATATACAACATATTATTTTATAAGCTCAGACCTTATACATTCTCTCATGCAATGAGACAAACACAAACACCCTATCTCATTCAAAGAGCTCAACGAACACATTCCACGGTACATTCAGTCGAGGACCGCTTTTCAGTTTTAAGTGTATGCTTTAGTAGTAAGAACACTACTGGTTTCGGCACACGGATTATTCTCATAACTACATTTTAATTCACTAAAACCCCTTCACCATTTCAGAATTTTCAAGAAATGCTTTCTTCAGATTTTTTCTGAAATAATGGTGATAACATGTCGTTACTGTTAGACGTACGTTTGACTCACACCGAGGTTATTGACATCAACCCCGTAGTGCAGTTGATTTTCTGTCTTATGCCACTGAACACAGTTTCGGCTTGCCCCTTCCCAAGGAAAGGAACAAGGGGTGGGGAATTGAGGAAGGGGTTTCGACCACTCAACGGGCCCTTATCCTTAATCTTTTCTTCTGCGAGGGGCCTGGGTCACTCCACGTGGGGTCCTAACTTATAACTGCCCCACTCAGCGATTCTGCAGGCTGGCCACCGGGACCCAATAAATCCCGTCGCCGTAGCCGTCATGGCCATTAGGATGTTCTTGTAGGGGATCCGGGCGAATGTGTGGGTCTATTGGAAGACCGCTTACCCTTACATGAAGAAGTAGACAAAATGATTTAAATTAGTCTATTACTCTATGCAGCATTATTTCTGATATTAAACCGATCAACAGAACTTCTCGTTTCAGCAAGCAAACCATCATGTGACATGTTCCACATCCAGACAGCTATAGCAGAATCCATTGTAATGGATTCCTGCTGCATACTGTGGAATCAATTAAGTATCCATCAGCAACAAGCATTTGGAATCCAGCACTAGAATACAAAATGAATTCCCTTAGGATTCGAAAGTATTACAATAGAATCCAAAATAGAATCCAGCATAACCCTTAATGGATGCAGCTCTGTTGGCATAATGAACCTTTCTCATAAGGGAGCACTCGTTTTCAACAGGGAAGGGGGGTCGGTGCAAATTCGGAGTTTGACCTTTACAAAACCATTTGTTTGTTTGCTTTTTGTTTTGTTTTTTTTGTTTGTTTGATTAGTTTTTTAGGTGGTCAAATTTTAAATCAATGATTTTGGAAAAGTCAAATTTTACAAACTTCAAGGCGTATGGAGTTATGACAAAAAACAAAAAACCGATCAAAAAGTATACAAAACAATATTATTATTATTATTATTATTATTATTATTATTATTATTATATTATAAATATTATTATTATAAAAACTATTTTGATAATCTTCTTTAAAGCGCAGTACACATACGTCTCAGCGCGCTGTATATGACTGAAGAAAAAAAAATACATGACTACATGAATACATGATTACATGAGAGCAAGATTGTTTAAACAATAGAAAAGTCAAAATACCGCAAAGAAATTTGGAAAGGAAGTAAAAACAGCATTAAATGAACAAAATTGTTAGAACTCACAGTTGATAAAACTCAGTGAAAAGGTAAGTCTTCAAAGGACGTTTAAGACATTCAACATTTTTTGTAGAGCAAATCTTTGATGGGCAATTAATTTCAAAGGAAAGAAGCATGAACAAAAAAGGCCCAATGACCATATTATTTATTGTGCTTCCCTTTTGGCAGAACTACACGCAACTTTTCCATGGACGGGAGATTTCTTGCCGGAATATACAACTCAATTAAGTCGCTCAAGTACATTAGTGCAATACCATAAATAATTTTATAAGTGATTAGCAAAACCTTGAATCTTATTCGAGCTTCTAATTGACGTCCATGCAAGTGGATCAACAAGAGTGTAATATGGTCAAATTTGCGTGATTGAGTGACGAGACGTGCAGCAGCATTTTGAGCTGACTGCAATCGAGAAAGCTGTTCTTTTGATACTCGGTACAAGAAACTATTGAAGTAGTCCAATTAGTATGTAACCAATGCATGGATCAATGTCTCGGTGGTACTTCTGTCAAGTAATTTGCGAATCTTTCTGACATGAAATATGGAATAGTACCCGTTATTGCATATTTGGTTGATTTGGTCCGACAAAATGAAGCCGTCTCTGTTCCGACTAACACAAAGATTCCGCAAAGAGGTGGAGGGTGTGATGTCAAAATCGCCAATCCTGAGATTGGCCATCCCCGACACGTCCGACTTGAGTATTGATGAGAAATTGGTAACCTTTGTCTTGTCACCATTTAATATCAGCATGTTTGACTTCATCCAGATCCGAATGTTGCTAATACAACGTTCGTGACAAGAGCGCACGTCAGCCGGTTTGTTGCAAAGGACATAAATTTAACTATCACCAGCGTATATCATGCATTTAAGGCTGTGTTCTGCGATGATGTCCTCTAAAGATGCTCTGTACGGTGTAAAAGAAGTGTCCCTCGACACCCATCCCTGTGGAACACCATATATCACATGAGAGCTAGAGGATGACGCAGTCCCAGCTGTAACAGATAGAGTCAAATTTTCAAGTAAAAGCGGAACCAACGTAAGGCTGTTCCTGTAATGCCAAAACGAGGTTCAAGCCTCTGAAGTGCGATTTTGAGGTCTTTGGTGTCAAACGCAGCCAGCAGATCCAACATGATGAGAACAACGTTCATTTTTTTGTTTAGCGCACACATGATGTCGTTATGTAAACGAAGTAGGGCTGTTGATATGAAGGGAAGGTTAGACACAGGTCTATAATTGTTGAGAATGTTTTTATCAAAATTTCGTTTTTTCAACAGTGTTAGGTTAATAGTTGTCTTGAAATGGCTAGGAACCATTCCTGACGATAGGTGGCTGTTGTAAAGATGTGTAAGGAAAGGTGTTACAACGTCAATACAGTTTTGAGTAACTCTGACGGCAATACATAAAGTTCGCGCAACTTTGATTGAGCATTCTTGATGAGGCCCTTAACGTTGTTGACTGTAACAGGAGGGAATTTAATTAGTATCTGGGATTGTAGTCTGGTATCACACTGGTCATTTTGCGCAGACAGCCCGTTCTGGAACTTTAATATCTTCGATTCAAAATATTCAAAAAATTTCGATGGCAGATCATCTTTGCTAATGTTATCCGGTTTGGAATCGACAGAACGCGATGACAACAACATGACAAAACAGAGAGTGTTGGTCCAACAAAAGAAGACGCCGAATTGATGTAAACTCACCATCTTTAGATTGGTTCAAAGAAAGCTACGATTGAATTATAATATGTGATGTGATAACATATCAATTAAACAAATTGTCTTGTATTATTATTGAATGTGTGTCAATGTTTTAGGTATCTCGACTGGCCCTATTGATCTCATGAAACTAGTAATCAGGTTTTAATTTTTTCATACTTAAACAAGTAATCACTACACTTTTATTGATATGATAATGATTTCCTTTTATTAAAGTGTGGTCATTATCAATTTATATATGAATAAAAATATGGCCGATTTCTAATTTGCATAAGAACAATAGGAGACAGTCGTGTTTCAGGACATAAATGGTTGGCAAGAACAATAGGTCATATGACCTGGAGTGGTATAATTCTTGAAATAATGTCTTGTGGGAAAAATACACATGATAATATGTTATGTTAGAAATGTTGACCGCCAACGAAATAAGAAAATATATTGTATATATTTACATCTTCATTTATCTAGTTAAAGTACCAACGACACACACTAAAACTGAAATGGTTCAATCTAGGTACGTGTTACTCTGTGACGTGACAGGCGAACAGGAAATCCATCAGAAGTGTCTTTAGCACTTGAATCGCCCTGACGACGGCAATATATATCTATGACCACCATTGGGCAGTTACTTATCCCTCTATCACAGACAAGTTCCAGTCATACATCTCTACGTTATTCAGCTAAGAATTGTTATCAAAATTCCTGCATAAAATTAACAGCTGAGTTAGATGGTGAAATCCTCTTAGCAATTCCTGGCATTGATGACAAACTCCTGGCAGAGGGATTCGTAGCTTACCTTATCATGGTGCTTGTTCCAAACCTTGAAAGCACCATCGTCAAGCGATGCAACCTCTATTTCAGGGAAACTGTGCCTGGTGGTAAAATACACATGTAAACAGAGAAGGAGTCTGATCTGAGGGGAGGCATGGTGGATTCAAACAAATGGTTCAGAACAGTCACTCAACAAATGGCCATGGTGCATCACACTGTAAAGTTTAACTGTTTCGACAAACACTGTATATGAGGGCAGGTCAACCAGGCCTTTGCCTCCTTTTGGATCCTGTTGGCAAAGATGTTGTTCTTCAATATGTCTCTAGGGCGGGTGATGGACTTTGCTGTCCTTGTCACGCACACTTAAGCCTTGTCAGCAGTGCTTTGATATAACCTATAGGCCATGCCTCCCCTGTCCGCAATCGGGACCACTAGGCACCCAAGCATTTTCAGCTTTACACTGCGGGGAACCTGGCCTTTCTGTCAATATATAAAGCAAGGGGGAAATGTTTGCATATTTGGCAGGGCAGACCGTGCCAGCCGACCTAATGTCTGTTAGCATAGCCTGTACTACTGTATGCTCCTTTCCAAGGGCGGGCTTAAGCGCTCTCACTTCCAAATCTATAACAAAATTATGTATTTGATGATGGTCGTGTCTGGGTGGTCCGCCCACTAACTTGCAAGGGGCTTCTCTCTGTCTTATTTATGTGGGTGGCTGCTTGTATTTAGTGTTGTGTGCATCTTTTCTTTTCCCGGCCACCTCAGAGTTGGTCTGCATGACCTCGATGGCGACACCAGAAAGGATGATATTCCTAACGCCCGACAGTAGGTCAGATACATTGGAAGACTGCATGCTGCTGATAAGGAAGCCTTTTGGAATGTTCTGGCAGATATTTATGCAGCCCATCAACTTATATGTTCGTTTGCAAGCAGCGGCTGTTCTTTGGACATAATTAGTCAGCTGGGGTGTCTGAATAGACTGAGATACGCACTATGTACACTCGTACACTTACTATCACACACATCGCACACAAACGTTATCGAAGCAGTGAATACATTGCTTAAACTTGGCAAAAGACAGCCTCAGAGGCAATTCTGTTCACCAGCAGACCTATACAGCATACGGCAGCCAGTTAGCTAACGGAGATGTCACGGACAAAACTGCTCGGCCAAATTTAAGATTGCTCGATAAACATATGCCAGAGTTTACTTGGAGGATGTGTCTTTTAGCTCTCCACAGGCTACACAAGTCTAGCTCAATAATGAAGAAAAATAGTTCTCTGTGTTTGTTTATAACCCAGGGAATGTTCTTTTTGCCCAACATGCTTATCTGTGCCTTCAGCCAATTCATTATGGAGAATAAAAGTGCTGTCATGAAAATACAAAACTATACGCCTATGAAGCCCATAACGTAGCCAGCCATATAAATGACAAAAATAGCGATGGTACATATCAATCCTTCAATAGCTGCAGTGCTTTTTGCTGCCAGACCCGTTAGTCACTGGCCCAGTTGTTTTACTGCTGCCTTTGCCACGTTGTATGCTCTCCCGAAAGGGCCATAGCCTGCGACACTATTGGCTGGGTTAGAGACTTACGCACCTCACAGACTATCTTTTCATAGACAAAGCGCAAGTGCTGTGATTGCCAGTATTGCTGGGTTTAAAGTGCTCTGTTTGTTAGCTCTTTCCAATTGAACATCTCTGTCAACTCTGTGTTTAGCTTCTGATCTGGATGGTTTTCCACTGCTTTCAGTGGCCTTATTGGAGCCATCCTTTTACAAAATCCCCGGCACCCGCACTGTAGTGTCTAGATATGTCGGTCAATTTTCTCCAGTTGGGCTTGGAGCTCAGTTGAGGCTCAGGGTATACTACAGAGGGGCCGGGGCTTAGTATTTTATCTCTCTCGGCATACAGCGTAAAAGGATTTTTGTTTAGAAGGGTTAACTTATCCTTGTACGCTACATATTTAGGATTAAGGTTATTCTATCAAGCAATCCTGGCTTCCATTGCCTGAATCAATTCTGCTTTGTTGATAGTGTCTTCTCCAAGCTTGGTCAGGTAATCTTGCACTTTACCAACCTCCCTGAGGGAGGGTGTATGGCTTCTGTTTTCATTTTGCAGAGTTGCTTGAGTTTAGGCCGACATTGGCACATACATCTGGAGTCTCATCTCGGAGGGCTCGCACAACGACAGGTAGGTGGGCTGGGTCCTCTACTAGTACTCTGCGATCATCTCTTATGTTTCCTCTGTGCATTGTCTACTTCATTTGCAGTATGTCAGCTTCAAGCCCCTGAAGTACAGTTCTCCATTTCTAGACCTAGCACTGAGCATCAAGTGTTCTACATCAGCTGGTTTTATGCCCCTCTGTCCATCGTAAGCAGTAACTGCCTGTTGTTCGAATTGTACTAGCTGCAATGTCAATCTGCAAACCTAAGGAGTATCCTAATGGCAGGCTACTCCCCATAAAATCAGTCTCTTCCTCTAACGTCTCATTGGGAGTATCCTTATATACCTCGCTTCCTGTTCTGATAATTGGACAGTTTCGTCGACCATGTTAGGGACCGTCTCAGATTGTCGCAGAAGTTCAAGAAACGAAATTTCTTCGTTTAGATCTTAACCCCCTCCCCCCTCCCCCTAAACGAAACTTCAAAAGTGCGAAATGTTCATGTCTACCTGAGAGTACATGTTGCATTTTGCTACAGCTACTAAAGACATATGCCTTTTGCCACATCACAATTAAAGTAATCGATCAGATTTGAGTACTAACAGGGCATTTTACCGCATAAAAATTTCATTTTATTTTACTTTCCCTTTTTGCATCTCTTGTGTTGTTCTTTGTCTTTGTGAACACGCAATTTATACTTGGTAGGGGCGGTAAATAAGCGAGAAACTTAGACAAGGGGGCCAAGGCATGTTCAATCATATTACAACGACTATGACCAGGTGCATTACAAATGAGAATAAAGACATCTAGTGGTTAGAGCAGACGCTCATAAATTATAATAGCACATTTTAAAAAATGATACTTTTGTCTTTGTATAATTTGATGAATGAAAGGTTTAGGATACAATGTTATTATTAGTAAATTGTGTTTGTGGCACAAACGAGATGGAAACAGTTACAAATTTGTTGGCAAGAGTGTGCAGTTTTTCTTTAATTTAAAATAAACACACGAAAACTTGTGATCACAAAATAAAAGTGCGAAAGTGAAGTTCACTAATTGAATGGAGGTCAAACCCCCTCCCCCCCTAAACGAATGAATTTCGCTTTTTGAACTTTTGCGACAATCTGAGACGGTCCCTTACCATATAGTTATATGCAAAAAATGCTGTAAAGCATACATCTGATCCAGGGACATAGCCACATGATTCTGCAAGGAACAAAGCAGCGGGGCTCATCCCGGCCAAGTGCAGGTGGACAAGACCCTGTGCATCTGGTGACAAAAATTGGGATCATGTGTAGTGACCATGTCCAATTCCTTTGATCTAGTTTGTGATCTTGTTGTAAAAGGTCATGTAAACAATAGTGTGGTGCAAAATGTGACATAAACATAGTTAACATGCTGGTCCTCATATTCAATGGCGAGATCCTGCTCGATTTGTCGCAGTACCACACGATAGAGACATGTACAGATTTTTATATACATGAGAAAGTCGAACTTTTATGGCATCCACGCCCCGAACCTTAGAAAAGTTAGAAGAGGTGCCAGCGCAGCCAAACTGGAGCAACGACAACTGTTTGTACAGAGTTTATCAGAAGAAGTATATCATCAAGCTCTGGCACCCGCTTACGAGCAGCCATGATACCACAAAACCCAACGTGCCCCACATCAAGATTGAATCGGAAATGACCCAAGCGCCGCCCATTCAACTGATTGTCTCGGAGGACACCTCCGATGAGCGGTACTCGCTGATTAATATCCGGATGAAGTATGAAACGATCGAAGACAAAGATTTGGCTAGAGATGTCATTGGCTACTGTAACATTGGCAAGAGCTTCTTGTACGAGGACGTCCACCTTTTCCGTACAATCCCTTTGCAGGCAGCGACTTTATCATCAATGAGAAAGTCAACGTCCCTTTGACTACATTGATGACTGAACTCAGTTATGACATACATTTTGACCATTTTACTAGCATAGAGATATTTGATAGAAGACCATTCTTTGAAAGATAACTATGATCGTTCAGAAGGCTGTCAATTTACTGAAAACCTTCGTTAAGTAACGGTGTTAAGTAATTATGAGGCTGTTTTCATTGTTCCAGATTATTTAGCTTTTGAGTCTTGTAAGTCTCCTTTGAATATATTTTTACGGACAATGAATAAAGTTCCTCGCTGTGAAAGGATAGCTACGGCTATACTACCATACAAAAATTGCACTTGAGCAAACACTTTCACCAAACCATAGTAGTCCCTGAAGAGTTGTATGACGTGTTTAAGTACCATTGAAACTTTTCCTTATAGTCTACCATTTAGTCATGTTGTCCAGACAAGCGCATTTTGAATTAGATAGCAAGGGATACCACTGTTTTTAGCCCGTCGCTTAGCAAACAGCTCATGCTCTCATAACACAATCATCAAAGTGGATACTAAATTTGTACGATGTACAGTGATATTCAGTTTGGATAAAATCTATATAAGTTAAAATGTCTCGTTCGAAAACGTACAATTTCTAAAGCGTAAATTTTATATAATATCCGAAGAATAAATATCACATAGTACTACAGATTCTAATAAAAACAACAAGGGAGAATTTTGTCAATATATGCCAATTGTTGACCTACCATGACAATTTTCAGTGTCCTTGAATTTCGTAGTCAAATCATTATATTTTTCATCACAGATTTATCCCTGAACAAGGCACAAACCATAAACCTCCCTTATAGGTTAAGAATATTACTTTTCCCTTAGAAAATCATTTTGAATATCTTAACGACACTCGATGCTCCGACGTCTTATCAGTCAAAAGCACTAACATGACGGTCTTCAGAAGTAGCTTTAGTTTTGAGCATGTCCAAAGTATGCCATTTGATTGTCTGCCTGCCAAACTAATTCAAAGGGTCATCAATGCTAAACTTGGCGCTCGTACAATTGATCTCATAGTAACATACTCCCAGGCTTGCCTATTCAAGTAGTCAGCTGACCTTTGTTGTCTTTCGAATTATGTGTATTCACATCCGAACGGCAATCCTATGTCTATTATCTGCATTTTACGCCTGTCAATGTTGACATTGTAATAGTAAACCAAGGCTTGCCCCCACTTAATGAAATAAATTATATTTGAGTATGGCGTGCCCGTGGACATGTCTGTCCCACCTTGACTTGAAGAATAGCCTGTACCTTTAGAATAAGAATTAAGGCAGCCTTGTGAACAAAGTTTTTCAAAGGAATGTTTTGCATTTAAGATGAAAAGGAAACCCCTATACTATATTTTTTTTCAAAAAGCAGGGAATCTATCGTTTTGTACGATAGTAATAGTTTACTCAAAGGATGAAGGAGTGGGTGTATATTTTGGGTAAAAACCTCAATTGTGGTAACACTGATAAAAGTTCATTTATGTCAAAACTTGACATTATTTCCT
>LD345037.1:18045-31395 GCA_001465055.1 Ptychodera flava
TAGCAAATCGATGATTTGCATACATTTGCATAAATTAACACTTCTTTACCACAAAACGGAGTACTGCTTGACACGCTAAAAGGTCAACACAACCAATATTTTAATCTCGGGTTAGCAAATAAATTGAAATTGAATGAATATTCGCAAAAGAAGTAATTTTTGAGCAAAATACGCTGTGTCGGGTGCAGCTCCCCTAAACCAGATCAGACTCATTCTTTATAGACAACAATCGCATTTTAACGTGTATTGATACCACTGCTGTGACACTTTTTCGATGTAACCGTGCTAGAATTGTATTACTATTCATGCAAATACGATTATTTAAAGCCTAAGAAAATACACTTCCAAACTATTGACATTCTCAAAGCATCAATAAAGAAACGAGGAGATGGTTCGGGTAAAGAATTTGTGTTTCGACGAATAAAAGCTGAAGTTCAACCAAGGCTTATGTTATCAGCGCCTACTACAGCAAATAAACAAGACCTGTTGGCCACCTTGCCAACACTAGGAAGAAAGATTATGAAAGTGATATAATGGAAGCCCGTTATGACTGTGATATTCAAATAATTAAATAATAAAGAGGAATTAGAATATTACACGTAATGGGTATTGACTGACATATGACGTAAAGTATATGTTTTGAATATTTATATGGTGTGTAACGTATATATCATGACATTATTGAACCTTGAGACGTATTTGCTCGTGAATAATTAAAACTTGCCTTCTTTTTTATCTTTTTGAAAGAAATTTGCAGCGTGAAAAAGGAGTATGAGCAATACCAAAGACATAAAGTTATTTGAACTACGTTGCGAGGTTGAGAGCCAGAAAATTAACAGAGAAATGTATTCATTCTTGTTCACAGCATTTTCAGGTGTCGTGATGGATTTTGGAAGAATACAAGCAACCTTTTTGAAAACTGCGTCGGTGAGTTTTCAAAGAGATAATGTATGTCAAATAAGAAAAACTGAGCTTTATCTTGACGGTAGGATAATAGCCATTAGCTTTAATTCCATGTCGTGTTATCATTTACAAAATTAGCGGGGATGGAATTATGGTGAAGTATAATTAAAAAGCTGATGAAAATGTAACTGTCTCGACTAGCGGTAGTCTAGAAAATTAAAGAAAATTGCCATTAAGTGTACACAAGGCACTGCCTTGCACATATGAATTTAGACTCTCACGATAGGTTCCAGGACTACACGGTGGGCAAGAACTACAGTCGTTAATATGAAAAAGATCACGTGAATCGAGATTTCCTAGAAAGGGTACATTTTTAGGTAAAAACGATACGGCAATGTGGACAAACTTAATGTTTTATTTCGACTCAGATTAATCATTAAGTCATATGCGAACGGGTGTAGCTTCTCCATGGGTATTCAATTCAACTTCGAACATCATGCCTCTTTGTGCTACTGATAAACAGTAAAAGAGGTAGCTTTGTAGAATGCGATAGTTTGTGTTAAGCATGAGCTTTATTTGTTTTCTTTAATTCCTGCGTAGATGTTCCATTTCAATTCTTATTGTAAACTCAATCTTTGAAAAGTAAAATTGTCGACTTCCATGTTTTCCTCAATATATTGAACATTGAGAGCTCTGGCAGAATATCAAAATGCTAGCAATTTTATCAGATTTTGAAAATCTTACCGAATAACTTCTTCTACCTTTTCATTGCTGTACAATATCCTCAACATTAGAATTCACTGTGAAGAAATTACTAACCAGCCATATCAGCGCTGGGAATAACAATATATGTTTACTGAAATCGACAGTGATACCGGTTAACTAATGAACACTTTGCGTAATATAACAAAATTTAATATCGATATTGTTTTGTCAAGTTTACCGAGGCTTGATTAAATGTGGAATGAAACAATAGCTTCTGAATACACAAATCGTGACCATGCATTTTAGCGACTATTGCTCTAGATGCCTGCTTTGTCATCACAAGTATAACGTATTTACTTTTAATTTTGCAAGCCGCGTCAAATTCAATAAAAGTCGTCTCTCCAGCTTTGTGACGTCTCTATGTAGTAGTATTATGTTGGATTCGCCAATTGAGCTGATTCCTTAAGTTAAATTGTCCGAAGAACCGAAGCAGTAGTGACACTACGCCTGAAAGCTATGGACTTTGTCGACAAGAAGGGCGAGTCACCATGAAGCATTTGGAAGCATCAACGTGTAGCGATATTAAGATCTGCAAAAATGTAGGAACATGTAACCAGTCCTGAAGACTTAAACGTCGCCTAGATGACAAAGACGGCATTCAGGCTGCAACAGGGATCGCCTTAGCTATATTCATAGTCACCTGCAAGCTCTTCTGCTTACTACTGAATAACGCGGGGTAAACTTCCCATTTTGCTGTTGTATTTTCATCGTGAATATTTAAAATGGCATAAAATGTGATCAGGGTGATGGAGCACCAATAAGATCAGCCCACTTCATGTAGATACGTTCCGTTTTGTTCGGTTGGATAGCACGAGACAAATTCATGTTTTAATATCCTTTGTCTGATTGCTAATGATGATTTATGCTAAAATCGAAATTTCAACGGTATAGTATTTGTGGATGTACCATGTAATTCAACGAATGTGCATATCTTCGTGGTCGTTGGTCGTTTTAATAAAGTAAAAGGTGGCTCGACTGTCTCAATAAGCCCACCAACACAAATTCCGGAGAAGTATATTAGCCAAGGAAATAAACAAAAGGAATGACTATCGTGCAGTTGTGATGTAGTTTTGCAAGGATGTTTGTTCACTACAAACTGATTATTCCACTATTAATAATTATAAAACAAATTAAAAGGGTTTACAATGTTTAAGTCAGCAATACTGTTACTAGAAAAGGAAATTGAAGGCGAAAATTCAAGTTCATTCCATCACGTTGGTAACACCTGCTGCTGTGAAGAGGTGCATAGTCTTACGATCACGTCAGTCCTGTTATTATAACGAGAAGTCTATCCGACAAGAAAGCTTTTTCACACACAAACGTTTTCCAGAGAGTCATCCCTTGAAATTTGGAATTATAATCACAGGTAACTGAAACCGATCCGACTGAAAACTGAAAATTTCCAGAGAATTCTCATGAAAAAGCCAGGCAAATTGTGAATACACATACAGTTGACTGGTCATTCATTCAATTGACAGCGCTTCAAACTATTCTTTCAATAGCACCGTAAGGCAAGGTTATGTAAATACTATAAGCGCCTATGTTTAAGCACTTCCTTCTTTTTATGCCGTTTTATTCACGATGTGTTTGAGTCAACATGATAGCAAATAAGTCCAGCTAACAGTGTAAATGAATACTAAAACGAAAATCACATGAACGTTCGTTCAGAATCAGCAACCGAAAAAACAATAATCTTGTAAAAGACCAGCTGCTTTGTCTTGCAACTCTTCTGTAAGTAAAAAGTGATTATTCTTTTGAATATTGTGTCCACATCAATGCCATGTCTGCAAGCAGTGAATCCGGTAGAGCATCGCATTGTATTTTGAGTGAAGATGTTTTCTATGATATTCCCTCTGAGTGTATGCTCACTCAACAAACCGCGGTGGATCTAATCACACAATGTTACATCGTAACCAGGGTTACATTAATTTATAATATAAAGGTACGAATGAAATAAATCAAAGGATTAATTGAACAGTTTTGCATTCTTTTACAATGAGCTTCCTCCACATTCTTATAAAGTATTAGGATTATCCATGTGATAGTATGTGATTTTTGTCAATGTCAAACGATATAATTCACACAACATGTTACAGTTGTATAAATAGCTGAAAACGATCCTCGGGCAATGCTATACATGTATTTCTTAAATGTAGACATTACTTACATTTAGGATTTTCTCTCGCAAAAATGCAGTTCTTTCTATCAATGAACAGTGCACTGAACATTAGTGTATTAGTTAGTTCATATATTCACAACGGTCATCAGTTTCAACTCGCCTTTTCATCGCTCAATATCATTTAAACAAAGGTAACGAAACGTCCATTGTCGACAATATGTCTTTCGCTCAGTTTAAGCGATGTCTCATTGCTTCTCTTCGATAAAGTTTGTGTGCGATGTATTATAGTGAGTGTACGAGCGTGAATGCTTCACGAACTCAACAGCGTGAGGAGTGGTCGCAGTCAGAAAAATTGTAACAATTCAACTGGGTTATTGAACCAATCTTGTTGAGATTGGCTATTTGGACGAGAAGTTTGGTCTGTGGCTTCTCCGCTAGGTGACTTGGTGCCGTATTTTGTGAGTTCGAATCCGTTTGAGACCACCGTATTTAGTCGTGTAGTTACACTGCTATCTGCAAATCTCAGAGCCATTTCATGCCTTTCAATTTGATGCAACATTTCATGCCTTTCAATTTGATGCAACATCTACTACATTGATAGGTACATATGCAATCCAGTGGTATGCACTTCGTTACAGTAATATCACGTGATACGTTTCGCAATTCTCATTCATCGATCTTGAGAAATAGGATCAAGGTAAAATCGACTTTGCAGTTCTGAAGTTTTGCAATGTATAACAGTACATGTATGTTATAGGCATTTAATATTTTCTGACTTGCAGAATGCCCCGATGGATCATATGGTATGTTTTGCAATGGCAAATGTAAATGCCTGAACGGTGGATCGTGTGACAAGTTTGACGGTTCTTGTCATTGTTCTGGGCTCTATTTTGGGAAAACATGTGAATTCTCTTGCAATTGTGCTAATGGTGCCTCTTGTCTTCCGGATGGTTCTTGCATGTGTGAACAGGGATATTATGGGATGCTCTGTGAGCATGAATGTTCGTGTCCTCGAAACAGAAAATGTCAAAGGAGTGGAGAATGCGTCTGTCAGAAAGGTTTCTACGGGGAGGACAATTGTTCTCCTTGTAAGTGTTCAAATAATGCTACCTGTGATGAGAAGGATGGACATTGTAAATGTAAGCCTGGCTACTACGGTGTACATTGTCAGAAAAAGTGTCACTGTTATAATGGGGGATCTTGTAGTAATGACGGTTCTAGCTGTGTTTGTACCTTGGGATGGATGGGACCCAATTGCACGATTTGTGACAAGGATAGACATGGTCAGGATGGCCAATATTTTTGTCAGGACAAATGTTTACACTGCGAAAATGGAGATCAGTGTACTCTAGAAAAGGGGAATTGCAAATGTACAAATGGCTGGCAAGGAAATAGATGTGATCAAATGTGTAAGGCTGGGTTTTATGGCAGAAATTGTTCGGTAAAGTGTACGTGTGATCATGGCAGTTGTGACCATGTGACAGGCAATTGCCAGTGTGATAATGGATGGACTGGTCAATATTGTCAGTATCCTTGTCCTCGTAATTGTGTTAGCTGCAGCGAAAGGGTTTGTACATCATGCAAACCTGGATGGTCTGGTTTGAAATGTAAGTCTAAATGTAAACCAGGTTTCTATGGACATGGCTGCAAACAAAGTTGTCCAAAATGTGCTTGCACGGATACTTGTGACCATGAAAATGGAAGCTGTTTGAGTCATGTAAGGTGAGATTTCTTCGTCCTTGAGTTTGTTCTCTGTATCTCAATCATACAACTAAGTTTCTTTACTTGCAAGCTGTATTCCTTAAACCCTGCAAAGCACAGACGATATACTACTATTTATACGGGAACTTACAGGACCTAGGGCGCACAAGAGGGGGATTACTGATGACGAAGCCATGTGCGTACAGTGGGATGGAGTTTCTGAATTCTCGTAGCATCGCTTCGACCGTATGACAAATTTGAATAATCCTGATGGGCATTTTCGTGACATATGCAAAGGGGGGAGGGGGGCAAATGGTCGTACAGGGAACTCATTTTGAAACATATGTGTTCTCTGACAAAAAACAGAACATTTTTTCAGTTTATTTTCGACTTAAATTAATTAGTCGCTATATATTTACACATATGATAATGCGAGATTCAGTTCCAATGAACGCCTGAAACATGGGAAATTATGGAAATCTTGGACCAAACACGGTACGTCCGATCAGTAGCGTGGCTTTTTTACATTTGCATACATTTACGATAATCCGCATTTATAGGGGAAGTTCCTCATTAAGCACGTGCACTGTCAAACAGAAATACTTTAAAGAAATCTTGTAACCGTGTTAACGCGTGACTTCGAAGAATCTATGACTTTTATGCTATAATTTTCAGTTGTTTTAATACAAAAAATATCATAAAAGAACTATGATATTAAAGTACTAAGCTATTATTTTTGATGCGTTTTCTTGCAAATATATAACAGTTGTGATGAATACCAATGTAAATGTCATTATGCAAGCCGATGCCATGAGAATCCATTCCGTTGTGAATGTCATAAAGGACGGACAGGAGATAATTGTACTCACATCCCAACGGCTGTTTCATATGCAAACATCGCTTCGTCGAAAATGCATGGTATGTATAATCAATTGGTTACAAGTTATGATATCAACTTTGGTATAATAGTAATGTTTGTGCGAAAGTACAATAATTACGTGGATCTCCTCACACATTATTTGGTGTCAGTTATAATGGGTTTCTAAAGATTCGACTTAAAGTACAGAGCTTTTTTTACCGTTATATAATTTCAGAATGGGAAACTACCCCCAAAAACAAATATTGGAATCCTAACGAAAGAAACGTTGGTGGAAATCCTTATGATACTGGAAACAATACAACACATCCCTCACATTTCGCCTTCCTGTGCGTGGCACTGCTTTTGATGGCCTGGTTCAGTGTATATACGATTACAAGTCGTTAAAGTGTAAGTACATTACGACAGTCGAAAACGTTATATATGTCTTAAAAGGCATGTTAGTTACGAGATTAGGGACTGGTCAGTTTCTTCAGTGTGGGGAATTGGTAATTCATGGGGGGTCAAGCTGGGTTTTTTTTACTTTGAGTAGGCTTGGCACCAAGTTTTCGACATGCTAAATACGGGGTCCCTAATGCTTTTGAATTAAGACACCGGCTCATACTCGCTTAAAATGCATTGTATCAACCACGAATTGCAGTTTTCAGTTACATTTTTAGGCGCGTCCGTTGGGCGCGTAATTTTATTAAATCAGAGAGATATATATCACAGATACGTGGATGTTTCCGAATTGAATATCTGTTATGCACAACAGCATACCAGCCATGAATTGCATTATTCAATTATAGTTTTCGACGCGCCATGTGGGCCAATAACTTGAACATATAAGAGCTATATATCAGAGATATCTTGATACCGAATTGCAAATTGAAAGTCTGTAATACAAAGCAACATACAAGTCAAAATTTTATCATTTACTTAATGTCTCCTACATGGCCTTCGGGCGCATACCTTTAGTATATCAGAGATTACATCAAGAGTATCTGGATTTTTGAACATTGAAAGTTTGTATTTCAATGCATCATACCAACCACGAATTGCATCATTAAGTTAGTTTTAAAAAGGGAACAGGTAAAAACCAAAATTGATATTTATACTTTGGAAACTAATAGAAAGTCAAGTTTTTAAAGGGCGGTTTAAAGGAACTAAAATAATGAATTGTAACTGAAAATAAACTTAGCTTTATCCCTAACTTATTTTGAAAACACAGAGATAAATTTAGCTCTCCTTTAAGGAAGGGCAGTTATAATGTATAACTATACAACGTTTGGGGGATTTAGTTCTGTGATATCAACTACAGTGTCATGTATTCTTCAACCTTTTTAACTCTCATTTTCATCTGTAGAGGTCCACCATGATGGTGAAAGGATTAAAGGTACATTGCATTGCCAAGTATTGAAGCTTGTTGGTATAGCCTGCCAAGCAGAATTTTCAGTGTTTACTAAAGTGTATGTATTTGATATGTATTTACCTTGAGTGATACTGAATGTTGGACCTATATGTCTACTTTTACACATATGTATGCTATGTTGAAAAACCGAAGTCTATGCATCTCTGTTGTTAAAATATAAAATAAAATTCATGACAAATTGTCATAGGATACAGCGAATAGTCCCTTAAATATGTTAAGGTTAACCCACAAATAAAAAAACAGACTTGTGTGAACCAAGCATGTTCAATAAACACTTAACATGATGGTTAGTAACAGTTTCGTCAACTATTGAAGTTGTTGATTTACCACCGATTTACTGCTGTTCTCGCTTTGATATTTGTGATTGTTATCAATTTATGTATAATAGGTCTTGACATCTGGTTATGCATAGAAAGTGTGAAATACATTCAAAGAGTATTCAAAATACTGTATTCGTACTTTAAAATTGAAAATCCTGTATAACATATGATATGTCAACAATATAACCGAAACAGAATTAATAAATGTTTGCAATATGACTATATATATGACACCTCTTGTTTCCCTTTGTCTGATAGTTTTTGAAAGTTGGAATAGGGGGTCAAATTGTGTCCAAAATTGGAAGGGGAATCAGCCACTGTTGATGTCTACGAAAAATTGTCAACCGGCCCTCCCTGAGGGCCAATTAAACTTACCAGTCCCTTACATTAGCCGAATTGTACATTGTGCTTCAACAATAAGATTTCAAAATTAATTGTAGTTGGTGTAGTCTAGTACAAGTTTTGAAGGAAGGTATTGTACTTGAAATATTACCGTCACGTTTTATATTTTAATCTCTCGATCGGACTCATTAAGCATATTTAAAATATTAGGAGATAAGATGATGAACCAGCTAACGACACGAGCCATTTATGTCATTGTCTTTCAAATGACAGTCATGCCTTCACTTAGACAAGTACATTAAAGACTACAAATATACAGTATTTTTTGTATCTTTCCTAGATTTTAAAGCATGGTTTATACTGTCGTAAGTGAATATGGTAACTGTGGAACGTTTATTTGATTATGTCTTCACTTATAGCTAATTTAGTCTTATTTTTCTAATATTTTTTACTTCAGATTTTAGGCTTTGTTGAACGAATGATAATTTCTAATGTATAATGCACATTTTATCAGAGTTACAGAGCTACCCGTAGATCATGCAGTTTACACTGTGCTTCGACATTAAGATTCGAAAGTTGGTTGTAATTGATGTAGCCTAGTACGCATTTTGAAGGAAGGTAGTTTGTACTTGAAATATTACTGTGAAGGAACGTAGTTTGTACTTGAAATATTACTGTCATGTTTTTATATTTTAAACTGTCGGACTCATTAAGCGTACTTTAAATATTAGGAGAAAGGATAATGAATCAGCTAACGACTAGAGCCATTAATGTCATTGTCTTTCAAATGACATTCATTCCCTCACTTTGAAAAGTAAATACAAGACTACAAAAAGATAGTATTTTTGTATCTTTCCTAGATTTTAAAGCATGGTTTATACTGTCGTAAGTGAATATGGTAACTGTGGAACGTTTATTTGATTATGTCTTCACTTTAAGCTAATTTACTGTAATATTTTTTTTAATTAAGATTTTGTGCTTTGTTGAACAAATGATAATTTCTAAAGTATAATACACATTTTATCAGAGTTACAGAGCTACCCGTAGATTATGCAGTTTACACTGTGCTTCGACATTAAGATTCGAAAGTTGGTTGCAATTGATGTAGCCTAGTACGCGTTTTAAAGGAAGGCCATTGTTTACTTGAAATATTACTGTCACGTTTTTATATTTTAATCTCTCGATCGGACTCATTAAGAGTACTTTAAATTTTAGGAGATAACACGGTGAACCAGCTAACGACACAAGCCATTCATGTTATTGTCTTTCGAATGACATTCATTCCCTCACTTTGACAAGTAAATTAAAGTCTACAAAAAGATAGTATTTTTTGTATCTTTCATAGATTTTAAAGCATGGTTTATACTGTTTTAAATATATTTGGTAATTGTGCAACCATTAATAGCTTATTTCTTCACTTATCGGTAATTTAGTTTTATTTTTCCAATATCTTTATACTGCGGGTTTCAGGCTTTGTTGAACGAATGATACTTTCTAAGGTATAATGCACATTTGATAAGTGTTACAGAGCTACCCGTAGATTATGCATTTTCTATCTCAGTTTGAGACTTTGAGGGTTTTTACCCTCTTTAACAATGTTTATTCAAATGGCTTTGGCACTATACTGTTTATCGCGATTACGCATACATTTCACATGTCACTGCCACAGGTTTGATCTGGTAATATTTGGAAACAACTTACAAATATGTTACTACTAAATGCCATTGATTTAACATGCCATTACACCAAAATTTTAAAATTTCTGTGGTCGCCAAAGTGACTTTTCTTCTCTCTTTTATCTGATTTAGCTGCTTGAAAATCTAGTCAATGTTAATAAATTGCACAGGGTGATAATGGCTAGACTATTATTTTACCATCTTATCCAAGATAGTGAAGGTGCGAGAGAAGAGCAGTATCCATTTCTCATTGAAAATATTATTATTTTGTCTTTCACAAATTTCTTTCCATCAAAGCTAATGCATAGAGTGTGTTATGACCTCCCTTTGCTTAGTGCATTTTAGTACTTTGTCCAGCACTCGCTTTCCACCGAGAAAATAACGAGATGATCATTTTTGGCCTTTGTGTAATCATGAAATAACCGGACCGTGACTGAAATGATAAGTGTTTTGCTTAAATGTATTGTCTATCTGATTTTGGCTCGATCATTGGGAAAAGTACATTAACTCTAATTAGATGATAAACAGTAACAGTTTACACTTCTACAAGTGTGCAGCCATGGTTATTCGTTTTACCGACACGGTATCCTTCAAACATCAAACAATAAGAAATATTTGTAGTTGCTCCAGGGAAAAATTTCTACTGAACAATTTAGAGTACGCCTTATAAAATCAAAGTCATAAGATGTTCAAGCTTTAAATTCCTAGCAAATATCAAAAGGAGTTGTGCATTTTTAAAAGTGAGTGCACATTGTGTACTGGTTCGGTCATCGTCAAAACAATAACAATCAAATGAAAATCACGTCACTACCAGTCTTTTTACCACAATGATTAACTTGTTAACAAAAAATTCTCCCGGTTTGTTTTATAACTAATATGAGTGTATATTCTGGATACAAATTCCATGCAGCAAAGTGAATCATGACTAATCTTAATCTGCAGTGTATTGTCACTCAGATTGTCTCTCAGGGTTTTTTCGGTAAATGAATAACATTGATACATTTCAACTAGTTTTCTACTGATTGTTACTAATGATCAGATGCTGTGCTCCGCTCGTTTCGGTATACTGTACATGTAAGCCTATTTTGTACCTTTCTCTTGACATATTGTTCACTCTGACTTCATGTTTGCTGTTGTTGTTGTTATTGTTCTTATTGTTGTTCTTACTTTTTTTTCAAATAAAATTCTGGAGAAACAATCGCTGGTTTTACTCTCTTTTTATTCCGTAACATAAAAAAGAAACATTCAATTGATAGTAACTCGAAAAGTCAAAGTTAGGAAGAACGCACCTCGGTGACAGATATTCGGACTTCCAAACCTTTACAATTATTTTCTAATCTACCATTTGTGGGGGTTAATTTTAAAGCTTTTGGGGAAAGAAAACATTTAATTGGCTTAGTTTTTTTCAAAATTCAAAAATTTTATTTTTTCTGTGGAGTGAACACAGAAGTGTCGGCCATTTTGAATTTCAAATATCGATGAATCTTGAGGTATTTCTGCATTGTAATGCGTTCAGTTACTGAAGCTTTAACATCAATTTGTTGTTTGTACGTACAACTTGAGATTTTAATTACACGATAACTAAAAAATCATCATCGTCACAAAATCAACATCATTAAACAGTATACAGTATGTTTTCGATCTGATTCGAAGTTTAAACGTACTGCATCCAGTCAAATACTTAAAGCATACAGTCAAAACCGCGCGACCAAGTCTCCAGCCTTATGAAGAGTGACAATAGTCGTAACACGGAAATTTTCATCTGTTTTTGGTGGTTTCTGAAGATTAAACAAGATCACTCCATGCAATGTCCTGTTCTCGATTGTTGTCTTCAAGGTTTCAGTAATAATTACTTAAACGTGTTAAATTATCTGTTATCTCCGGCTCATACGCTTTTGAACCAATCTTCACAAGCCTAAACCATGTGAGGAACGCTTCGAGATAAAATGTTTAAAAGAGAGGGCGTTACATTGTCGTACCTTCGCAATAGCCAGCGTCCTCGCTGTTCGAAAGGGATGACAGAGCATGCCGATAGCAGACAAGTGCGATGTACTTAAACTTAAAAAAATATTAAATGTAACTATAAGGCAGTGTGGTTAAAACACGCATTAATTACATATTTAAAAGTTAACGTGAAACTTCCTGATATATTATTTTTAAATGATTAACTGACATAAAAACATCTAAAATACTGAAATGCTGATTAATATACTTAATATTAAAATAAAGAGTTACAAACTCACAGTTCCTCTACTATACCTTATTATAAAAAATCGAGAACACAGCACTCGAAAATGCAATGTGTAACATTAATATGATATTTGTCATTTGTCTGAAAGGTGAGGATTTGTTGAGAACTGAACTGGAAAGTGATGGGTCGTTTATAAGGGTGATTTAATTTTGTTTAGTGTATCCTGATATCATGGTCAGAGCTGCCAATGGCTATGGATCGCCAGAGAATTGACCGCTGGGCCAACGTGACTGCAGCTCTGGTAACTTCTGGATCTTTATATCTCAAATATCTTCATCAAAACCAAACAACAAAAGCAAAACATCAGCACTTACAATATCATTAAACAATCAACTTAAATTAAACAAAAGAGGGCGGTTAAACCTCAATGTCACTACATTTCCAACAAGTCATCGTTGATGACACAGTCCCCGCTTGTCCATTTTGTTATAATCTTTGGTGTCTAGGTAGCTGTGGTCTAGGTAGCTGTGGAATGACATTGATGCAACGGGTGCATCAGGCCTGTGACTTGCATTATAAAGTAATCTGAGGAACGTCCAATAAATGACTCATCTCTGCCGGTAATGACCACTGAAGGCACTTTTGATTACATCACACATAACGATGCCCTCACTACCTCTAGTGTCATGATGGCACATACCATACACATGGTTTGGTGGAATTTTCGAAATGGTGTGGGATCGGGTATGTTGTTGTAATCAGCCATTTCGGATCATAGAATGAAACAAATTAATGTGCACAAGAATGCAGCCATAGTATTTTATCTTCGTATCAGGTTTGAACAAAATCAGTCCATCGAGGGACAGTGACCTATGTTTATGTTTTAAAGACATAATAAAATCACACCGAAATCAAAATCAAATGGCTGTCTATTGACAATATGGATCATAGCACACAATTAGTAGACATGCATATGTATGCCATAGTACTTTATCTTTGTACCAAGTCTAAACAACATTGGTTAAGGAATATTTGCATATGATTA
>LD345037.1:32062-48081 GCA_001465055.1 Ptychodera flava
TTGAACAGAATCTGCTCAAGGATGTCTGAGTTATGGTCCAAAGACATGAAAAATCGCAACAAAATGGCCGCCTCGCGGCCATATTGGATCGTATCACAAAATGAATCAACGTGTATCTGTAGGTCATAGTGCTATGCCTTTGTGCAAAGTTTGAACGAAATTGGTTTAGCAGTGTCTGAGAAACTGTTGATGACGGACGGACGGACGGACGGACGGACGCACAGACGGGACCCAATCTATAAGTCCCCGCCGGACTTCGTCCGCGGGGACTAAAAATCCGAGTCAATTCCTCAGGCCAACTTGGTCAAACAGGACAATTGTATCACATACGGATAACTTGCATTGGCCGTACAAGCGAACTTAGGGGAGAAACAACAACAACGGTATGTACGCGTACCTCAATATATAACATAAAGAATATGAAAATACTTTCTCTGTACCAAAAATTCAAAAAGAGACAGGTGCCTCATTTGCATACAAGTAATATGAAGTATTTACATAAGTAAGGTTTGATTATTGATTTACAAGAAAATAAATCAACTTAGAAAAACAGAAAAGTCATTTTTATTCATTTTTGTTGCTGCCGAACCCTAAAAGTAAGTCAGTACTTGTTTTCTTTTTTTAAATTTGCAAAGCTGCTTCATAGAGATTTGCTTCCAGTTTCAATGTGTCATGTTTTTACCGTATCGACGTCATTACATAAAATACCTACGCTCTTATATTTCGATATCGATTTTTTTAACTTTTCCAAAAAACACTGATTCTTATTAGTGTTAATCCATTCGACATAAGCCAATAAATCAAAATGCCGGTAGTAAGATGAACCACTGACTAAAACACATTTCAAACCTCTTGAGCCACTTCTGTGAACAATCACTCCCCTTTCTGGTGTATCTCTGAAGTATGATGTTAGAACCCTCATTAATAGTGTCAAATCGCCCATGTCCACAACTCTCCCTCGTCTTGTCTCACAATTTCCCGTCTCGATTGTTCTGAATCTCCTTTAAGTTTTGACTAATAATTAATTAAAAGTGTGAGTGTATCTCCTGTCTCCTTCTCGTGCGTTCTTGAACCAATCTTCACACGCCTGGACCTGGGACCCCCGAGATAAAGCACTCATAAGAGAGATGCATTACAATAGTACAATCTTTTTTCTACTACTCGTTCTCCCTTCCATAAATGAGTATTCTGAGGCGAGTCTTTTTGAAAGCTGCCCGGTATTTGATTGGACTCTTTTCAAAAATATGTATATCAAATATCAAATATTCAAATAAGATATTATAGGTATTTAAGCTCACGTGTGTGAACACGCGTTTGCTATTGTATGGATTTATATTAGTCTCCGGGCGCGATGTGTCATAAACAACGCGTCACATGGGAATTGGATCCGGTATTTGGATTCTCTTTAGGAGGTAAGAACAGGCAGGATATTCGCCGGCGTTGCGAGAACATTGTAACATACCAGTACGTTGATTTTAAGAAATATGTGACAGATTTCAAGTTCAAATAGAAGTTTACAAATGATATATATATATATATATATATATATATATATATATATATATATATATATATATATATATATATATATATATATATATATATATATATATATATATATATATTCCGAGCAGGTTTCAACAACTTTAGAAATGACAACACGGATGTATGAATGAATGAA
This sequence comes from Ptychodera flava, assembly GCA_001465055.1. Taxonomy (NCBI): domain Eukaryota; kingdom Metazoa; phylum Hemichordata; class Enteropneusta; family Ptychoderidae; genus Ptychodera; species Ptychodera flava. Next base: position 33,744 of record LD345037.1, read on the forward strand.
CTATTGGTAATCTTATATTCTGGCGTACAACAAAGACTACGAATCATTATTGTTTTAACAAATCCTTTTCTGAAAATCAACCATTTTGACATTAGGCTAATGACAGTTTTCATTTATTCCTTTTTGAAAGGCATGATTGCAGATAATACAATAACACATTTCCCATAAATAAACGACTATTTACACAATGGTGCGACATTTATAATGACGACGGTAATTTTAAGGGATTAAGAAGCTGAAAATGTCAATTGCTGCTAAGAATGGCTTGTTGAACGTAGAGAAAGATCCTAATTACTAAGTAATTTGATCGAATCATTAAATGTTTACCAGGTTAAAGTCATGTAATTAATGAATCCGGATATGAATTCCACGTTATCTTACTTCTATATATTCATGAATATATTGAAATAAAAATGACTCGGTAGTTTATCGATCTATGAAAATTGATTTCAAAATGCATTAGCTTTATTACACAGAATAGGACGCCTTTGGACCCGCAATGTAATGTCCTATGGGATAGATAGAATCATGGGTCATGATGCACTGATCAGTCCTATGAACCGAGGGTAAAAGCTAGGTCACAATGGTCTTGATTCGAATTGCAGCTAACTTTGACATTACCATAAAGCTCGAACAAGAAGTACGAGAGATCTCTGACTTAAGAGATACATTTTCATGTACCTGAAACACTGTACAGTGAAGTAAAGAATAGGAACTATGGTCTACTCATAAGCAGGCAAAAGATTTTCTTAGGGCTAAGCTGAAAAGAAAACATTACACAAGCCCAATTGGCAGGACCATGGCCCTGGGCAAGCTTTTGCGATGATACATAAACAAGAGCTTGCAATTTTGTTTTCGAAGCAAGAATTGTTCCGGGGAAAATGAAGAGATCAGACATTGACTGACAGTGGTCGAAGGTTACAGTGAATATGCGATGGCCGTGCTTATCGAGACAAAGTCTGGTGATGACACACTAAGTGCGTTCAAAAGCAGCGTAAGGTTTTTTTGTCAGCAATAGGAAAAATTTTAGTCTGAAGCACTTTAAGAGCAATTAAGGAGAAAGCCAAAATTCAGCATTGGTTAGAAGATTTTAAATAAATGAAAAGGTTTCTGTCAAAAATAGATTCTGAATCTTCCAAACTTGACAAATAATATTTTTGCAGTCTTCGATGTTCAAGTTAATCGGCATTCAGGATGAAAAAAAAAAATATTGGATGTTAATAAAGGACTTGATAGCTTGTACAGGGTCAAGAAATGCTGGTTAAAAAAAGATGCTAGGTAAGTTGAAAGATTATCCTTAAAATTTTAATTCATTGCAAGCTAAAGAAAACGTTCTTAGTATTTTGTGAAACTTACGTAGCATTTCTTGTGGTACATTATAAGATAACCAGTGAAAAAAAATCTACAATAATTATAAAACCCTTCTCGTGGACATGCATATAAAACTTGCAGAAAATATTGGATGGTTGACATTTTAACGTGAGCATATTATTATGAGGTTATAATGAGGTTATAAACGGTGCGTTCGGGTATATGGTTGCCTCTAGGGTGAAAATTATCATATTTTGGTGAAATAATAACACCGAATCGCTCGGTCATTATTTCCCGCCAAATGTGCTAATTTTCACACCAGAGGTCTTACATCTGCACCCAGATACCCGAGGACACCGCTTATAACCTGTAATTGTGGATTTAATGGGAAGGAAGAGCGAGCCTCGGGTGCTCGGGTGCTCTTGTGTTGATGATACAGTGTCTCAAAACCTTCTCACATCTGCTCAAGTCGATCAAATAAATATCCCTGAGTTTACATATTGACTTTAAAGTCATATTTAAGATATTAAACATCCATGACGTGATATGTTGATAAAGTTTTTACTCTAGATAAATAAAGCGTTAGTTCCAGGTTAGTCATCAAGCTAGCACCGGCAAAGTATCGTCCAGTGTCAGAGTTAAAGTCCTAAGTCGCCGATATTTATCGGATAAATATCCGTGATTTCTTTGACCCGGCGTGACGACACCACACAGTGCAAGTAAATCTAGGATCGTCTGGTATCGATATTAGCCTAGGAGTCCCGGCGCAATTGATATTTGTAAATACAATATCGGCGATTTCTCAGACCCGGCGTGCCGAGACACAGTAGGCAAGAAGTCATTCCAGTATCTTGTAATATCACTATTACCAGGTATAGTCCCGAAATTGCCTATATTTATTTGTTAAATATCGGAGATTTGGCAGACCCGGGATGTCAAGATAAGAGACGCTTTGTGCAGTTTCGTGTTCGGATTTTAGAGTCCCGAAATCACCAATATTAATATTTATCTGGTTAAAACCGGCGATAGTAGGCTAACTCAGCATGTCAAGATACGAACCGCATTATGTGGTATCGTCTTGTATCGGTATCAGAGTCCCAAAATCCCTTATAAAACAATCACCCTTAAAGAATAAGAACATAACGTTGTATCTTTTACAGATTTTAAAACTCGCCCGACTTTCTTTAGCCACTGACTGTCTTTTAAAAAGCTATTCTGTGGGAAGACGGTATAGTCCTTGGGCTACAGGGGATCTACGTGCATCCCCCCCCCCCCCACAGGATAACAAATCTGTATTTTTCAGAACCCTTGGGATCCCTAGAATACCAAATGTAATGTTAACAGAAAAAATATAGGAACGCAATAGCTGTTATGGTCATGTTTTGAAGGGTACCGCAAAATCACGATTTTCCAAGCCAAATGCATTTTCGTCAAATCTGTCTTCTTGTAAGCCATGTGCTGAGCTCATTTTTTAATATAATCTCACTTGTTTGGTATCATTAGAAAGGGTATTTATTCTTCTTTAAAATGACATATTGCACTATGCAATATCTTCTACAGTTTTTGTCAAATATAACCAAAACTTACCCCTTACCCAAAAATTTAACATTGCAAATTACAGTAAAACTCAAATTCTACCAATTTTTAGCTAGGCATAATAAAAAATGCAATGCTTTGTCTGAAATCTGTTTTATTTGATACAGGGACATGTAACAAATATGAAATAGACTTTTAACAGAAAAAATTGTGGGACTCTACAGCTGTAACAGTCATATTTTGAAGGGTACCGCAAAATAACAGTGTTGCAGATTTGCATGCATTTTTGTTAAAACTGTCTTCTTATAAGTTATCTGCTGAGCTTGTTTTGGAATATAACCTAGCTTATTATGTATCATTAAAAAGATAATTTACTAGTCTTTTAAATGACATATTGTAACATGCAATATCTTGTATAGTTGTCATGAAATATGACCAAAGCTTACCCCATACCCCAAAGTTTACATTGAAAATTGCAGTCAAAGCTAAAACCAAATTCTACAATTTTTTTAGCTTGACACAAAAAATCTGGCCTTTTTTGCTATTAAATCTGTTTTATTTGGTACAAGGGCATGTCAAAAATATCAAATAGACTTTTAACAGAAAAAATATTGGGAATCTACATCTGTAACAGTCATATTTGGAGGGTACCGCAAAATCACAGTGTAGCAGATTTGCATGCATTTTTGTTAAATTTGTCTTCTTATAAGTTATCTGCTGAGCTTGATTTTGAATATAACCTAGCTTGTTAGGTATCATTAGAAAGATAATTTACTAATCTTTAGAATGACATATTGTAATATGCAATGTCTTGTACAGTGTTGACAAAATATGACCAAAACTTACCCCATACCCCAAAATTTACATTGAAAATTTAAGTCATAGCTAAAATCAAATTCTACCATTTTCTTTACCTAGACATATAAAATCACGCATTTATTTGTATGAAATTTATTTCATTCGGTAATGGGCATGTCAAAAATATAAAATAGACTTTTAACAGAAAAAAAAGATTGGAATTCTGTAGTTGTAACAGTGAGATTTTTAAGGGTACAGTAAAATCTCAGTATTCCTGATTCGCATGCGTTTTTGTTAAATTTGTCATCTTATAAGTCGTCTACTGATTATAACCTGGCTTGTTAGGTATCATTGGAAAGGTAATTAAATAGTCTTTACAGTGACATATTGTAACAGGCAATATCTTGTACAGTTTTCATTGAATATGACCAAAACGTACCCCATACCCCAAGGTTTATATTGAAAGTACTGTCATAGATAACGTGATCAAATTCCGTGAATATTTAGCTAGACATGATAAAAATTGCTCTGTTTATGTATTAAATCTGTTGTATATAGTACTGGGTCATGTCAGAAATGTGAAATAGACTTTGAACAGAAAAAATATTTGGACTGTATAGTTGTAACAGCCATATTTTGAAGGGAAATGCATAATCGCAGTATCGCAAATTGGCACCTTTTTTGTTAAATTCTTCTTCTTGTAAGTCATCTGCTGAACTTATTTTGTGACACAACCTGGCTTGTGAGGTATCATTAGTAGGGCAATTTATTCTTCTTTAAGATGACAAATTGTAATATACAATGTCATTCATAGTTTTCCTGGAATATGGTCAAACTTTACCCCATACCCAAAAAGTTCAAATCGCAAATTACGGCTTATCTTAAATTCTACCATTTTTTGCTGCACATAATACAAAAGGCAATTCTTGTTTAAAATCTGATTTATTTGTTACAAAAGTATGTCATAAGTATAAAATTAACTTTTAACGGGAAGATGATACAATTTAGTAGCCATTTGGATCATTTTGGAGGGGTGACCCATATATTGCAAATGTTTTTGTTTCGGCAAATTTGCCCTGATACCTGGGTACCCTTCCAAATATGATCCAAAAGGCTACAAAATCATATTATGTTCCTGTTCAAAGTTAATTTCATATTTGTAACATACTTTTTTAACAAAACAGAGATTTCACAGATTGTATACAAGCATTGCCTTTAGAATATAAAATTAATAAATTGTAAAAAATGGTAGAGTTTCAGATTTGCAGTAATTTGCTGTGTAAACCTTGGGGTATGGGGTAAGCTTTGGTCCTATTTCATGAAATCTAAACAAGACATTGCATATTACAATATGTAAATCTAAAGACTAGTAAATTACCTTTATATTGATACCTAAGAAGCCAGGTTATGTCAAAAATCAAGCTCAGCCGATGACTTATAAGAAGACAGATTTAACAAAAAAGCAAGTGAGTTGGCAGTACTGTGATTTTGCGAGACCCTTCAAAATATGACTTTTACAGCTGTAGAGTCCCAATATATTTTCTGTTAAAAGTCTATTTCATATTTTTGACATTCCCCAGTACCAAATACAAAGATTTTATATAAAGCATTGCCTTATTTGTTATGTCTAGCTAGAAAATTGGTAGAATTTGACGATAGCTACGAAAGTAATTTTCGATATAAACTTTGTGGTATGGGTAAGTTTTCGTCATATTCCATGAAAACTATATAAGATATGGCATATAACAATATGTCATCTTAGAAAATAGTAAATTCGCTTTTTAATGGTACCAAAAAAACATGGTTATGTAATAAAATAAGCGCAGCAGATGACCTACATTGGGACAAAGTTAACAAAAACACATATGAGTCTGCACTGCTGTGATTTTTCAGTACTCCACAGAATATGCCTGTTACAGCCATAGAATCCCAATATTCTTTCTGTTAAAAGTGTATTTCATATTTCTGACATGTTCCTGTACCAAATAAAACAGATTTAATAGCTAAAACGGCCAGATTTTATATGTCTAGGTAAAAAAAATGGTAGAATTTGGTTTTAGCTATGACTGAAATTTTCAATGTAAACTTTGGGGTATGGGGTAAGTTTTGGTTATATATCATGAACACTATATCAGATATTGCATGTTACAATATGTCATTCTAAAGATTAGTAAATTATCTTTCTAATGATACATAACAAGCCAGGTTATATTCAAAATCAAGCTCAGCAGATAACTTATAAGAAGACAAATTTAACAAAAATGCATGCAAATCTGCTACCCTGTGATTTTGCGGTAGCCTTCAAAATATGACTGTTACAGATGTAGATTCCAAATATTTTTCTGTTAAAAGTCTATTTGATATTTGTGACATGTCCCTGTACAAAATGAAATAGATTTAATAGCAAAAACGGCCAGATTTTTGTGTCAAGCTAAAACAATTGTAGAATTTGGTTTTAGCTATGACTGAAATTTTCAATGTAAACTTCGGGGTATGGGGAAAGATTTGGTCATATTTCATGAACACTATACAAGATATTGCATGTTACAATATGTCATTCTAAAGATGAGTAAATTATCTTTCTAATGATACCTAAGCTAGGTTATATTCATAAACAGACTCAACAGATAACTTATAAGAAGACAAGTTTTAAAAAATGCAGGTAAATCTGCTACACTGTGATTTTGCGGTACCCTTCAAAATATGACTGTTACAGATGTATATTCCCAATATTTTTTCTGTTAAAAGTCTATTTGATATTTTTGACATGTCCCTGTACAAAATAAAATAGATTTAATAGCAAAAACGGCCAGATTTTTTGTGTCAAGCTAAAAAAATTGTAGAATTTGGTTTTAGCTATGACTGCAATTTTCAATGTAAACTTTGGGGTATGGGGTAAGTTTTGGTCATATTTCATGACAACTATACAAGATATTGCATGTTACAATATGTCATTTTAAAGACTAGTAAATTATCTTTTTAATGATACACACTGGGCAAAATGCTTGATAAACAACAATATATACACATATACTGATTCTGTACACGTGTCAAATACATTCAGTATACAGTGCGTATGCTAATAAAATACAAAACTACAGTGTACACTTAGTGTGCAAAGATCTGCATTACGTATACTATTGATCTGCATAGAAATACGCTTCGCACATCAACGTATTGGAATGTTCCATATACAAAGATATACGCTGCATATACAATTAGTATTCTGTTCCATATACATCAATATACGTAAATATGCTAAGCGCATATCAAGCATTTTGTCTAGTGATATAACAAGCTAGGTTATATTCAAATACAAGCTCAGCAGATTACTTATATGAAGACAGTTTTATCAAAAATGCATGCAAATCTGCTACACAGTGATTTTGCGGTACCCTTCAAAATATGACTATTCAGCTGTAGAGTCCCACAATTTTTTTCTGTTAAAAGTCTATTTCATATTTGTTACATGTCCCTGTATCAAATAAAACAGATTTCAGACAAAGCATTGCATTTTTTATTATGCCTAGCTAAAAAATTGGTAGAATTTGAGTTTTACTGTAATTTGCAATGTTAAATTTTGGGGTAAGGGGTAAGTTTTGGTTATATTTGACAAAAACTGTAGAAGATATTGCATAGTGCAATATGTCATTTTAAAGAAGAATAAATACCCTTTCTAATGATACCAAACAAGTGAGATTATATTAAAAATGAGCTCAGCACATGACTTACAAGAAGACAGATTTGACGAAAATGCATTTGGCTTGGAAAATCGTTATTTTGCGGTACCCTTCAAAACATGACCATAACAGCTATTGCGTCCCTATATTTTTTTCTGTTAAAATTACAATTCGTATTCTAGGGATCCCAAGGGTTCTGAAAAATACAGATTTGTTATCCTGTGGGGGGATGCACGTAGACCTCCTCTAGCACACGGACTAGTAAAAGCTGACTCCGTTTGTTCTTCCTTGAGTGATTTTTGCACTCTACTTAACAACTGGTAATTATTTTTTTATGCTACTGAGCATAACGTGCAGAACTGCACTCCTGCAGTCATAGATTCTAATGCTTTGGTAGGCTGTCACACACGTTTGTGTATCGCCGATGACGTCACGCACGCTCCTCCCATGAGCCCTTTCGCGCCCATGGGATTCCGAGCTCATTTCCATAAATATCGTCTACTTCAACGTCTCTTGTCGTCGCTCCGTAGTCGTCGGCGCGTGCAATTTTGTTGCAAATTTGAGCTGCATTTTATTCAAGGGTGATTTGGAAGGGATAAACGGTCAAAGTCTCTCGACTTAGGTTTCCCTTTAACCGATATTTGAAATTCATATTGGCCGCCATTCATGTATTATGGGTGCCTCCACTTGCTCTAAATCTAGCTTAAAAGGAATGCGACCATATCGTCCACAAAGTATGTTTGTGTGAAGGTTACATCCGTCAACATCTAACCTTGGACGTCGAGATGTACGCGAAGGGAAATTCACAGGGGATGCCAAATGTACTCAACTTAAAAAAGATATGACGCATATTCGACGTTTGTGGTTAAAATTTGCGGGGTGGATCTAAGGATTTTGCTCGATCAATCACAATGACCTAAGAATGATCTGGATAGAAAATGTTAAGCATCAAAGAATCAAAAGGGTGTCGCAGACTAACACTTTGTGTATTATTTCGTACAACTGTAAGTCGTTAAAGTCCTCTCTCCATGTGATTCCCGAATTATGTGATATACACGATGTTTGTCTTCTGCAAGAACATTGGCTTGCAAAGGAAGAACTTTCGATTTTCATGACATTCACCCAGACTTGACTTTGTAGGAGAGTATCGTGATCAATTTAATTACCTTATCTCTGATGTGGAGTCGTTAGGTTTGAAACCAGTGGCTTTTACGTATGTTAGGGATGTTCACGGTACTACTTCATAGATTGACCACTGTATCACAACTCAACACTCTCACAACAAAGTTATTTCCGTCAACATTATTCATGATTTTGTCGCTCCTGATTGTCTACCTCTGTCTATCAGTATTCACTGTGACATCTCACGTGTAGGCAAGCAAGTCCGGGGCTTCTCTGATAGCCAATACTTCCCGGAAAGACTTTATTTTATTTTAATTATTGAGAACAAAAAGTCCCAAAGCCCACTTACAGGTCAGACAATAAAAGCTAAGATTAAAATCTGAAACAAACATATACCATACACACAAATTATCTAGGCAAAATATCTTTATCGGTCTGACAGAAGACAGAAATGTTGGTGAAGATGTCAACAAAAATTGTATTTACAAACTAGATCATTATAAAACGACATTTATCTTGGAAGAAAGGAAAACTTCCTAACAGTTAGGCGATATCTCGCAGGTTTAAAAGTCTTAGAGTGACAAAGTGTGCTGATTGGAAAATTGTAATTTTTTGTTCAACAAGATAAGGTGAATCAACCTCGCAATAGACGTTAAGATCAGCGGCCTTGCGACGGGAGTAAAGCTGGATAGGATGAAATCTTTACATGTCTGTTCATATTGTTCTGATGCATGAGGAATATTTTGTTTGAAAGAGAGAGATTTGATAAGCTTCATCTGAACAACCAGTTTTTCAACGAGATGATTCAGGTTCGGAGGCCAGACAGGAGAGGCCTATCCAAGATTTGAACGAACTATATATATATATATATATATATATATATATATATATATATATATATATATATATATATATATATATATATATATATATATATATATATATAAACTGATTCTGTACATGTGTCAAATACGTTAAGTATACAGGAATTATACTAATAAAATGCACAAGTACAGTGTACACTTGGAGTGCAAAGATCTGCATTATATATACACAGTCCCTGGTTGCATTGATTGTGTCAAAACATGTCCACGAGGTTGCCCGCAAAAAAAGTCCTTGGTTTGGGTAGATGGAAAACCCAAACATGGCCCCTTATTTGAAATTATGACGAAATCCAGGGCTTATTTCAAGTATCTTTTTCTTGTTTGTAAGAAAAATGTAAATGGCAAAAGGTAATGAACAAAAACAGTTTTGGAACGAGGTCAGAAAACGTTCGAGTATTAAAGCTCATTTAGCATATACAGTGACCGATGCGTCTGGGTGTGCTAATGTTGCTAAAGTATGGGAGAATCATTTCAGTGCAATTCTTAATTCAGTGTCTTTTGTTTCGAGGAAGAGGATATAGAGGAGACGCTTAGCAATGTTACTTTCTCCGCTGACATTTTCGTTGTAACTGACGAAATACTGGAAGCCCTCTGTCAGTTACCCGATAAGCAATAATGCGGTGCTGACAACATTGCGGCAGAGCATCTGAAGTTTACACACTAAAATATCCTCCGATTGCTTGAGGATTGTGTTAAAGTGATGCTTTCCCATGGTTATGTGCCTTCTTGTCTTCCTGATGTTATTTTGGTTCTTATTATCTAGGATGAAGCAAAAGCAAAACTGTCCAGTGACGCCTCAAACTACCGTCCCATTGCCTTTGCTACTATTCTTTCAAAGTTGCTGGGGCATATTGTTCTTCAGAGATGTCAGCATGCACATATTGACTGGCCATGAGGGCAACAGCATACGTCTGTACCCCGAGGGACTGTGAGTCACACCCAAAACCAGACCTAACAGTCGGGAAACAGTCTGTTTTGGTGGTGACTCACAAGCCCGCGATGTAAAAGACGTATGCTGTTGCCCTCCATGGCCAGTCAAGATGTGTTTTATAACACGCCTCATCCGCAGTCATGCATAAGAACGTACCATACACAAAAATTGTCGCCTGTAATTGTTTGAGAGATTCGGCAAGAAAACGTTATTCCCGACAGCCTCGCAATACTTATGCAAAATGTTCAATGCACCTTTGACTATCATTTTCGTGCCAATAGTGTCCTTGTTGGAGACCAGAGCGTTCTTCTTCTTCCTCCTCATAAAGAAGGATAAACTGAGAAATTTTTCGACTATATCGTTTCTCTCGGTTGTAGACGACCTCTTTGTTTGCATTCCAGTTCGCGCATGCGGAAATATCGTTTATAACGTCTTCGGGCTTCATTTTTCGGAACTGATGCTTGACAGGCAACAGTTCCGACAAATGATGCCTGATGACGTCGTTTATGTGGATCAGCACAAAAAAGAACGCATCCCACGTCACTATCCATTCACGAATTAGAACACAACCTGCGGATGAGTTGTGTTATAATATCATATGATTTCTCATTGTGTTCAAGTTCGATTGGGATATTCCATGTGTCATTACTGGTTCTCTGTAAGTAATGGTGAAAGGCAAGGAGGTGTGCTGCCCCTTACCTTTTTAACATATACATTGATGCTTTGTTTCAGAAGCTTTGTGACACTAACATTGGCTGTAATATGTGTGGTGTCATAGCAAATATCTTAAGTTTTGCAGATGATATGAGACTTCTCAGTCCAAGTGTTAAGTGTTTACAATATCTCCTCCATGAATGTGAAGATTACGGTAAAGAAAATGACATAATCTATAATTCCAAACAAAACGGAATGAAACGTCTTTAATGAGAGAAAAATTGCCGTTTTTCGTGCGCCTTGTGTAATACTCAACAGTAACAGGGTACAATTTGTTAACCAGCATTCTTACTTGCGGCATGTTATTACTAATGATAAGGCTGATGATGTGGTACAACCTTCATAGAAGTGCTATAACCTTCATATTTGGTATGATGGGAGACCTTATGACGCATCATTCTGCACCTCATTAATTATATGCATATCTAATTCTCAACAAGCAAAAGGAACAAGGAGTCTGATTTTCGGTACAAGGGTAAAACTATTGGATAAATTTGTTGTCCAAATGTCAAGTAACCTCGATGACCTTTGACCCCAAAATACGTTATACCTTTAAATCAGGAACCACACGTGCTACAACCTTCATATTTGGTATGATGGGACACCATATGGCACAACATCCTGTATCTCATTAATTATACACAAATCTAACTCTGAACTAGCCAATAGAGCAAAAGGTCTGCTTTTGCTAAACAGGGATAAACATTGAATGAAATGTTTTGGACAAAATGTCATTTGACGTCGATGACCTTTTACCTCAAATATACTTACATGTCAGTAACTCAGTCACCACAAGTGCTACACCCTTCATATTTAGTGTGATGGGGGACCTTATGACGAAACTGACTTGCGCGCGATCAATAAGTCACAGTAGTGCTGCGTAATCACAGCTACAAGTAGATGTGACCATGTTCATGTGGTTTTATATCCGGAGACCTTGTGCTTAAAAATAAGATTCATCAAATGCAAATACAGGACCTGGGTACTTGAGAGTGTTGGAATTGGGTTGTGGCTAGAAAATAGGTATGACTTAGGTTTTTTTGGATTGGGCTGGCTCTCACATTATGTCAGATCCCTTTGTTGTAAATCGTGGTTACACTTACGTCGTAAAAGCACCTTCAATCACAGGGAGTCATGCTAAATTGGCGCTACTTTAGAATAACTGCCGTAGGCAATAATATTGTAGGCATAGGGTGCGTCGTATTGTGTGTAGACAGATAGATAAATGGATAGATATTGTGTCCATAAACTGTTTACACTCGAGAACCCCTGCACGGCGGTTGCTGATAAGTAGTCACAATTTGGCTCGAGGCATGAAGATGGGGATTTGTTCAATCCGATTAATCTAACCGGAATTATAGATTATTAAATGATTATTTTGTGAATTTTTGTGGAACGTTTTCTGCCCTGTCACGTAACTCTTTTGGACTATACCATTACGAAAATAACGCAACTGTAAATATGGGTAGGTAAGCTCAACTTGGAGGGATTTAACATAAAAATAGGCCAATAACTATGGAAACGGGGATAAGGCTCATACTTGTTTGATTTTTTTTTTAAATGAAAAACAATAAGCATTTTCTCATTAAAGGGGTTTGATTATGAAAAATTGCTCACCCTACACACAATATAATATCATGTTTGGATGATAGAATGTACATGATCATTGCGGAAAGCTAGATTTTAAAATGGTAAAGGCCAAGGCTCGTGATGTGCAGTTCTGCTGCTCTCAGCCAGTTGCCAGGCGAGGCCAGGCATCCAAGAGGTCATTTGCATGTTATTAGGGTTTCGAGACCAAAGATTTTTAGAGTATTATTTTCCTGACTTTTTCAATGACCTTTGACCTCCCCTATACCTATTCAGCTAAGCTACGGCAATAGCTAGCCCACTCAAGAGTCTGAGAGTGCTAATGTCTGTTGAACAATGACCGCCAACCAAAATTTTGGGGATGTCACTTGACCTTTGACCTTAGCATCATCCCATATCTTATTAAAAATGCATATATCTAGTTGCAAGTAGAGCTAGAGGTTTGATTTTTGGTATAAAATGTTTTTGGCTAAAAATTTTTTGGCTAAAGTGTTACATAACCAGTCACTTCTTGTACCTCATCAATTATGCACATATCTAATTTTGGCTTGCTAATAGAAATAGAGGTCGAATGTTTGGTACACAGGGATAACTATGAGATATAATTTTTGACAAAATGTCACGTGACCTCGATGCCCTTAGACTAAAAATATACATATGTGTCTGTAACTCAGTAGCCACAAGTGCTACACTCTTCATATTTGGTATGATTGGACCTTATGACAACAATCCTTAACCAACTTAAATATGTGCATTTCTAATTCTGACAAAGCCAATAAGGCTAGAGGCCAGAGTTTTGGTTCATAGGAGAAACTGTGGGGTTCAATGTTTTTGACAAAATGTCACGTTACCTCGATTACCTTTCACTTGAAATGTACATATGCGTCCATAACACAGTAACCACAAGTGCTACACCCTTCATATTTTGTATGATTGAAGGCCTTTTGACAGAAATCCTGTATCACATTAACTATGCGCATATTTTTTCTGGGCTAGCAAATAGAGCTTGAGGACTGATTTTGGTATATAGGGAAAACTATGGGATAAAATTTTTTGACAATGTCACGTGACCTCGATGATCTTTAACTTCAAAATACGTTTATACCTATAAATCAGGAACCACAAGTGCTACAACCTTCATGTTTGTTATGATGGGACACCTTATGATGCAACATCCTGCACCTAGTTAATTATGTATCTAGCCCACTCTGAGCTAGCCTAATTAGCTAGAGGTCTGAAGCATGATACAAGGGGATAACCATAGGATGATCTTCCCCTCAAACTTACATATATGTCAATAACTCAGTAACCACAAGTGCTACAACCATCATATTTGGTATGATGGGAGACCTTGTAACGCAACTGACCCGAGTGCAATCAATAAGCTATATGTGGTTTTGTATATGGAGACCTTGTGTTTAAAAATAAGAGTCTTCAAATGCAAGTAGAGGACCTGGGTACTTGAGAGTGTTTGAATCTGGCTTTGCCTGGACAATAGGCATAATGTTTTTGGATTTGGTTGGTTCTCACATTATGTCAGATCACTTTGTTGTAAATCATGGTTATGCTCACGCCATAAAATTACGAAACAGCTACTCTAATTCATGGGTACTGAGAAACAAGAGTCTCTAGATTAGCTGCTCGGGTGGTAAATACTGACATTCGTACTACTATTAAAGTTTCGTGCCGAAAAATGTAACTGAATGATTAAATTTGTGGCTGGCACAATGCATTTTTCGCATGTATGAGCCATGTTTAAATTCAAAACACACGGA